>VMDR010012244.1:0-26922 GCA_007922815.1 Macrotus californicus | reverse complement strand
TGTTCTGCTTTGTTACCATTAGCATCATATCACATAAACCAGTGATTTTTCAACTTGTGTGCTGCAAGAATTTTTATCCGTTACTACCACTAATATAAGTAATGGTTGTAAAATTCTTACCTAATAAAGAATTTAGGACAGTAAAAAAAAATTTTTTTAAACATGCAATACCTGACAGTTTAGTAAGGGGCACTGGCCTCCTTCCCATTAGATTGTCAAATAAAAAAATGATAACAGCTAATACAATAGCCATCTGGTGTGAATGAACCATAATCATATCTATTTTTTTGTCAGATTGGCAAAAAATATATTTTTTTGGTGTGCCACAGAATTTTAGTAATTAGTTTATGTGTGCCTTGAGATGAAAAAGGTTGAAAATCGCTGATATAAACATTAGATTTTATGAATGTCTCCATTCACATATTCTGCATATCAGTCAGTTAAAATAATCATTCAAAATTCAGTTTTTGAATTGTAATATCAGCTTTTTTTTCCTCAGCTAGGGTTCTTGAGCAATCATTTTGTTAATAAAGAAAATACAAGCTATATTTTTTATTATCATAATCAATTAACTTTAAATTTAAAATAAATTAAAATTACTTTTCTCATTTAAGGCTGTCACAGCAGTGAAAATGGCCTGAGGCTCAGGATAGTGGTCAGGGCTTCGCATTGTACTAAACTTTCAAATGTTGCCTTGTTTCTCTTATTTTTCTATTCAGAGATGAAGAGCTGCCTTAGTTTGACTTGTACTGACAGATTTCTGATTCCCGCCCACCAGCTGTGTGTGTATATGTGTGTATACTTGGACTTCGGAAGCCCAGGGCCAAGGCTCCTTGGTGGTTTCCTTCCCAAGAGCCTTAGGGCTAGTGATGAAGGAACAGGTGTCTGTTGCCTGTGGTGTCTATGCCAAAGTCATGTTTCCTATGAATGTCTAACATACACTGGCTATGTCCTACCTTTTGCATACCTGACTCTGTTCTTTTGTGTCCAGGAGCTGGAGGAGAAGCACCGGGAGGCCCAGATCTCAGCCCAGCACCTAGAGGCCCATCTGAAACAGAAAGAGCAGCACTATGAGGAAAAAATTAAAGTAAAGACACTTTCTGATCTTCCCTGGCATTCTTCCTAGAGCACCATGTAGCTTCTCTCTTTCTGGGCGCTTTGGGCCACTTCTTGCTAGACCAAAGACTATCTGGGGTAAATGTCATCCTTAGGCCATAGTGGAAGGTTTTGGGGTGGTATCTATGTGGGGGCATGGATAACAGAGGTTCAAAAATATTTATTTAGAAAATTTGGTCATTATGTATCTCAGTTTTATCTTTAAAATATTTTTTGATCCACTGTCATTCAGTCCATAATAGTTTAGATTTAGACAGATTCACCACATTCTTTCCCTTTAGTTTCCTTCCTGCATTCAGATCTGGGATCCTTTTTTGGGTTATTTGTCTAAAGCATATGCTTAAAATTAAAAAGAAAAATTTTTTTTTCAATTACAGTTGACATTCAATATTATTAGTTTCAGGTGTATAGCATAGTGATTAGACATTTATACAATTTATGAAGTGATCCCTCTGATAAGTCTAAGGTGTATTCTTCAGAACATTACTTGGTGAAGTTTTGCTGATGACAAGCTCTCTGATCTGTTTGTTTGAAAATGTCTTCCATTTTCATCTTTGAAAGATATTTTGGCTGGGTATAGAATTCTAGGTTGGCTGTTATCATTCCATTGACTTTTGGTTTTTATACTGCTATTGAGAAGTCAGCTGTCAATCTAACTGTTGCTATGTTTGAAAGTAATTGATTTTTCCCCTGACTGTTTTTAAAATTTGCTTTGTTTTTAATTTTTTTGAAGTTTTTCTGTGATGTGTCTAGATGTAGATTTATTTTTATTTATCCTGCTTAAGATATACTGAGCTTGGAGTGTATTTTTTATCAATTCCAGAAAATCATTGATCATTATGTCTCAAATATTGTCTCTTCCCCTTTTCTTTTTCCTTTTTCTTTTTGAATTTGATTAGGCTTGTGTTAGATTATCTCCAATCTGTCCTTTGTTTATATTTTTCATTTCTTTATCTGTCAGTGCTATGTTCTGGCTAAGTTCTGACAGATTTACTAATTTTGACAGATTTCCAGTTTACTAATTCTTACCTGTATAATCTGCTATTAAACCTACCTATTGAGTTTAAAATTTCAGTTACTGTGTTTTTTGTTTCTAGACATTCTAATTGGTTCTTTTCCAAGTTTCCTGTATTAGTTAAGACTGGTTTTTCTATTTCATGCATTCATCTCTAAGCTTGTCTTTTATTTCTTTAAGTGCATTAAGCATAGTTGTTTTATGATCTGTATCTGACAATTCCAATATCTGAAGTATCTGAAGGTCTGTTTCTGCTCTGCTATTTCTCTTGGTTCTTTTCCATGGAGCTGCTCATTTTCCTTGAGAAATCATTAGTGGGAATTCTTTGAGACATTGAATGAAAACGTGTTCCCACCTTGGGGGGTGGCCTTGGGCTTTGACTGGTCTGTCTTCTTACCCTTTGAGGCTATTAAACATGAAAGTCTGGTGTATTCGGTTTAGCATAAGCCACAAATTAAAAACTGGTTTGTGCCATTTTTAGCTTTCTTGGTTTCTGCTTTCACTTGTACATGCATTGGGGAAAATGTTTTACATATTATATCTAGCATTTTAAGTTAGTCTCTGTAAAAGAGGTGGCCTAAGTAATCTAACCTACCATGTAAAATAATACATTTAACTATTGAAATTACGGTTTCAATTTAATTATTATTAATAAACTCAGTGACCAGAAATTGATGCCAGCTTATCTATTTCCTTTTAAAATTGTATCACGTTTTTTCAGTATGATTTTGGACCTAGCCTTTAATCCTTATACTCTAGAGAATCAGACATCAGTCATTATATCTCAAATATTGTTTCTTCTCTTTCCAATTCAGACAGTGAAGAAGACTTTTGATTGTTGTGATGATGCTGTTATTGATTTGGTTGGTATTCTGAAAGAGTTGACTGGTCCTTTTTCTGAAGAACCAGACACACATGTGCCCATGCAACATCATCCCCATCCCTACCTCGACACCGTCTTTCTTTTACCCCTAGTGTTACTTGTGCTTCTTTCTTTACTAAAAGGAATACAGGTAAATAACCCAGAAGTGACCTCAAAGTGTTTTAGCATGACCCCCTACTTTAGTGCATTTCAAACTTTATTTACCAGGTATTTCAGTTTAAACTATTACTTGCATCCAGACTTTTATTTTTGGCATAGAATAACTTTCATAAAATTAGGAGAATGTACACTGGAGTCCATTGCCACCTTTGCATGTTGAAAATAACCCTTTGCAAAATTCATTGAGATTTGCATGATAATATTGACTTCCCTGTCACAAAACTATGTTCTGTTTTGACTATGGCTTGTTTCTTCTGGCCCACCCTTACCACTTACGGGTTTCCGTTACTGCCAAAGTTGGGGTCATTTTTTTTTGAGCAGAGGCATCCTGAAAATGTACATCATTGCTTTAGTACCTTGTAAGGAAAGAGCATGCTTAGTTTAGATATTATGTGGTTTCTGCTGCCTTCAAGATGGAAAGAACTTTGTCTTATAGGTCCTAGGGAATGTTAAGGAAGATCTGTTTTCTTCTGTCTTCCCTCCTGGAATCTTTATGAAACCTTCTTTTTAGACTGTTCTGCTTTGTGTTTCCTGTTCCAGACTCTAAGGCCATTTCAGTTATAATTATAATCATACCCTAGATTCTGTCCTTTTCTTGTTCGTAATTTTAGAATCAGACCCTGACATCCAAGAGAATGGACCACTTATCCTATTGAGCTTCTTCCCTCTTCCCATGACCCTGTCCTCCACCTTTTGTTCTTCTCCACCAACTCTTATTCTATTTTTTTCCATCAGTCGGTTCTAGTTTAAAGCCCTCTTTGAAATCTGTTCTTTCCTTTCTTTATCATGTGGACCCCCTACCTGCCGACTGCCTCTTTTTAGGGATGATGTCCCCATGCTCTATGAAGATCCCTTCACAATAGACATTGTGGGAAAGGCACATTTCAATCCCATCTGTGACCCCAGTTTTTTTCAACTTTCTTTCCAGTACCAGATGCAGTTGGTATCATTCAGAAAAACAGAGTGGATTCTCTCAGATGAGAAACACAGGGTTATGATCAAAGGCTTGGACAAGTTATGATGTTGTCTTTCTTTTTTCCCTTGTTGTTTTGGCATCAGTGGGGCTGTGTCTGCCTTGTGGAACATTAGATCAAGCTGGTGGATAGTGACACCATTACTGTTTTATTTCTTCCTCTTGTGAACAGTAGGTGCTTCCAGTGGCGTTCTCAGCATTGAGAACACTGGTGTCTGTTCTCCTGGGAAAGGTTTCTCTTTCCAGTGACTTTTTTTTGCAGCTGGATCAGAGGAAAGAACAGGAAAGAGGGGTTTGTTTTTTCTTTCTTTTATGTTGACTCTCCACCTACTTTACTGGTGGGCAAAATCCTCTTGTCTCTGGCTATTTCTGAACGTCAGCCTTGGTCACACAGACTTCCTCGGTCTTCAGCTTTCTGTCTCTCAGTACACCACCCAGAGATATCTAGATTAATTTACTACCAATTAAGGGCAAGCAGTGTTCTGAAAATTACTGGTGTATTGGCTTTGACAAAGTCTTCCCCAGGTATTATCTTCAAATTATGAGATCTGTAGAGAGATCTTGTTTTCTCTCTCATTTTGGAGTTCACCTTCATTTTGGATATATATTATGGGTGGTTTTGGCTGCTGATTTTAAAATGAGGTCTTAGTTCAAGTCCATGGGTTATTTGCCATTTCATGGTAAGACTTCTTAACCTCATTTCAGCTGAGAATCAGATTCCCAAACCCTCTCTGGGCCCCAGAGTTTGGAGGGCTTGTCCTTCCCACTGCTTACCCCTCCTACTCCCTTTCCCCACTTTTTCAATTGCCCTTGGTTTCTCAGCCTTCCCTCCTCAGCTTTGCTGCTCAGAAAACTAACTTCTCCTTTTGTTTCTCATAGGTGTTGGACAATCAGATAAAGAAGGACCTGGCCGATAAGGAGACCCTGGAGAATATGATGCAGAGACACGAAGAGGAGGCTCATGAGAAAGGCAAAATTCTCAGCGAACAGAAGGCGGTAGGTATAAGAAATCTTAAAGCCAGTGTTCACAGGAGTGTTTGTGAACCATGACAGGAGTCATGCACCTGCGACAAGTCTGTTTCAGCTGCTGAATTATTCTTTGTGTTTCATCCTGTGGAATTTGGTGCTAACAGGTGGTTCTCTCTGCAACTGTTTATTCCTAAAAGCAGTTGGAGGTGGTAGCTCAGGATGGCCAGTTTCCCCTTTTACACTCTTCTTTAAGAGCTGATCTGTCATTAGCTAGAACATTGTTCTTTAAAATGCCCCCTGGCATAATGCCCACTAGCCCTTGGCTTCCCTTCTGAGTCTTCTCTTTTTTACTTGTTCATTTCTCTCATTTCTAATCCATGTAAGTAGGTGTTTTAGAAACTTGCTGCTCATAAGGTTCGCCTGTAGTGCTTGTTAATCTCCATATTATCTCAGATCCTACTGAGACTTTTCACATCATACTCTCTACAGCAGTGTCCTGGGAAATTGTATTTTTTAACCATCCTCCCCTTCTGGTTTTCATGATTCCTTAAGTAGGGGAAACTTTGTTGTAGAGAATGTGGGGCAGTGTGGCTGGGTGGTAAGGAATCACTCAGAAAATGATAACTCCATGGGTAATGAGAAGAATGAGTTTGCAGATACAAACTAGAGGCTCTTGCAGGCTCAGATCGCACGCATGTGACATGGGGATTTAACAAGGCCTGCTTTGCAGAATGTCAGGTTCCCAAATAGATCCTGCTGCTGCCTGTCTTTGATGCAAGCCGCTTAGCTAAGTGTGGGGACAAGTAATCTCTGTTTTGGTAAAACAACTGAGTGCCATCCATTCAAGCAATAAGATTGTGATCCTCAGGGTACAGACTAGCTGAGTGCTTTGTTGCCTCTGGTTAGATTGCCTGCATTTCAGATGAGACCCTTACCCTGGCCCACTCTTTTATTCTGGGGGAACTGTCTGTGCGTGAGGTTTCAAAGGCCCCCTACGTTTCAGATGATCAATGCTATGGATTCCAAGATCAGATCCCTGGAACAGAGGATTGTGGAACTGTCGGAAGCCAATAAACTTGCAGCAAACAGCAGCCTTTTTACCCAGAGGAACATGTAAGTATTCAAATTCTAACGGTGTGCGTGATTACACTTCAGTCTTCTCTCCTGGGGCATAAGCTCTGTTGCTCTGATGGAGCTGGAGCAGATTTCATTACTTCTGTAGTTTGGCCTAGCCCCTCACCCCGTGCTTATGTAATTTCGCCCTCTCTTAAGTGGTCTCATTCTACTGTGTCCTCTCTTTTGAGCTGGGTTTTCTTAAATGCTTCAAATTGCCATCAGATTATAGTGTGTTGCTCTCTGTAATGAGGCTATTTATAGTTTGCTTTTGGAATGCTGCAGTTCTTGCTCCCAGACTTGCCTCCCGTAAATAGCCAGAGGTGATCTCGTGTGTTGCCCAATTGGGCTGTCTATTTTCCTGTTATTAAGTTAGGCCCTGGGGGATGAAGTTTGGGGTTCAGCAAGGACTCTCCATGTTCCAGGAGCATTTTGATGGTAATCTTTTCCCCCAAAGAATTACAGTCTCCATAGCATATGTTTTTTCTTTAGTTATCTTTTCAGAGAGCTTCTAAAACATCCCCATCTTAGTTTAAACCAGCTTGATAGACTTCTTTTTGGTCTTTGAGTCATTCCGGTTTCTGATGCTTCTGAGCAGTCCGATGGAGAGGCAAGCATGCTCACAGAGAAGTAGAAGGAATAGCATTCTTTCTCCTCATTGCCCTTTCTTCTCCAGGGTTCACCTTGAAGGGTCATTAGGGTACTCTTGTACTCTGAGGGGTCTCTTTCTGCTCTCCTATACAGACTCAAAAAAAAAAAAAAAAGGTCTTTCAAAGGAGTGAAAAGTTAGTATCTCTTGCATTCCCCTTGACCATGCTCAATCCCATAGGTGAGGAACTTTGAGCCATGAGGATTAAGTGGGCCCTAGGTCCCGATGCTGGCATCATGCACATGAGGCCAGGTCAGAACAGAGATAACCTGGGAATGATCTTGAGGCCGAGTCAGGTCAAACCTAACCTGGGAATGGCCATTGTCTACACTTACTGTCTAAGACACATCCCTCACTCTGTTTCTGTCTGTCCTTCCAAGGGGACATGCTCACCTCTGACGAGACTGTGATTTTGCTTGGTTCCTCTTACCACCCCCACCAGGAAGGCCCAGGAAGAGATGATTTCAGAACTCAGGCAACAGAAGTTTTACCTGGAGACACAGGCTGGGAAATTGGAAGCCCAGAACCGGAAGCTAGAGGAGCAGCTGGAAAAAATCAGCCACCAAGACCACACTGACAAGAATCGTCTGCTGGAGCTGGAGACAAGGCTGAGGGAGGTGAGCATGAGGGTGACTGCATGAGAGGGTTTGTTGGAGGACTCGGGGGGGCCCGCACCAGCCGGGTGTCAGGCATAAATCAATGCTCAAACGAGAGGCATTGTGGGTCGAGAAGGGCACACTGAACACAAGGGTCTGGGTTAGAGTTCCACCTCCATTTCTGATGAGTTTTGTAACCTTGAGCAACCTGCCTTCTCTCTGTGCATCAGTTTCCTCATCTGTAAAGCGGCCCTGAATATGCATCATGTTTTGCCTTGTATAATGCACACTTCTTTGCCCAAATTTTTTAGAGAAAAATAAGGATGTGCATGGGTAGTACTAATTCTGTATCTACATAAATGTTTTTTATTCTTTTATTTATGGTAACTCTAGAAAGTAATACTGATATCCATATGCAAAATAATACCCTTTATAATAAAAAAAAGTATCTAAATATAAATAAAATAAATAAAAATTGAATTAAAAAATTAAAATGAAAGATTTTTTTCCTGAAAGTTTGGACCAAAAATGCAGGTACACATTGTACATGGGAGCACATTATACACCGCAAAATACGGTATCTCCCTCACAGGATTACATGTGACTTTTATATAATTGGTGTATCTTCAAATGGGGGCATAGTGATTCCTCCTTGGTCTTAATTTAGCAAGGGTCACATGACCCAGTCCACACACAGAGTTTAGCACAGCGTTGGCTACATAGTGTGGCTTAACGACCATGGCAGAAGTCTTATAATGACAATGGAATTTTAAAAGACAAACCCGTGGTGGAAGGTGGTTCTCTTCAGAGGTGTAAGGAAGCTGGGAAGGACAGCCAGGTTTTTGGAAGGAAAATACCACATATTTGGTTGTAAATATGTTGAGATTGATTGAAGTGATGAGGTTACGTTCATGTACTTACATTCACTATGTATTTATTAAATGCCTGCTGTGTGCCAATTAGTAGTCTGATATATAGTGAGGAGACAGACCCAGTCCCCGATCTTGGGAGCTGTCAGCCTAGTGGGCAGGGTTACCTGGAATCTGCAGAGGTGGTACTGGAGTTCAGAGGAGTGGTTGTTGGAAGCGGGGGCATCTGACTGGGAGAGGAGATGCTGTGCTCAAATATTTGTGATGGAACTCTTCAGAGTAGATGCTCACTCTTAAGGAAAAGACTGCTAAGCCAGCAGAGGCCTGGTGACTAAACCTTGGGGAACCCTCATGTTATGTGCATCTTAGTTTGTGCTGAGTATCAAAATGAGTTCTGCTCTCCAGATGACTGGAGTTGTCAAGGTGTGGACCCCTCCATTAGAATCCTAGTATGTTGATTGAAATATGGATTCCTGAGTGTCTTTCTCCCTCTGCCTGTTTTAAGGGAATGGAGTTGAAGAAGTGGAGAGTAGAGTTTTGCATTTTTAACAAATGCCCCAGGAAATTCTTATACTTCTGAAGTTTGAGAACCATCGTTCTGGGTCATCCAAAAGCATTAGGTGATGGTTTAACTTTTATTGTGTGCTTTTTTTTTTTTTTACCCTTCAGTGAGTTTTACATTTCCCTGTTGTGTCAGCCTTAAGCATGTGAGTGTAAATAATGCAGATAGATTTCTTGGAGTGTGGGAACACTGGCTGGCTGTCCTGCCTTTCATTTCCACAGATGTCTCTCTTATTTCCCCTGCCCTGCAGCTGTATAGCTCATCTGGGCAATTAAAATGCCCCGGGGGTGAGGGTGTGGCTTTGTTCTTAAATTAATATATCTGATCTCCCAAGGATGGTAGGGAGCAGATCCACCTTCTCTTTGCTGCTTGCTGCTATTGAGATGGGGGCAGATGTTGGGAACCGCCCTGCCTGGTTTCAGAAGCTATAAGGCTGAGTAAAGAGGCCTTGGGACCCCCATGGCTAAGGCTGAGTAAAGAGACCTTGGGACCATAAGCCACTAGGGAGACAAAGCTTATGTCCCTGGCAGGGGTGCCGCCTCTTCCCCCTTTTACTCTACCCTGCTTGGCCCCGGGCAAATGACTGGTTAGCCAATGACTGGTAAGATTCCTCAAGGTGGGGGACGACCTAAGACAGGCAAGGTCGCGAAGGGGCCCTCAGGGAAGAACTTGGGGAGCTACAGAAAAAGGGGGTGATGGACCCTCACGTCCTCGGCTTTGACATAGCCTGAGTCCTAATTCTATATGTGAGAGGTCTCCTAATCTCTTGGCTGCCTTACTTCCCCTGCCTGACTTAAGCCTGAAACAATTCCAGAGGGGGGGTGCGGCCCTGTGCTGGAAAGGGCAGGTTTCCCCGGGCGATCAGGCCTAAGAAAGAATGCATAAAGTCCTGTGAAACCTGCTTTGCTAAGAATGTCCTCAATTTTCTGTTAAGGGTCCAAGCATGAAATGAATTTGTTTCCCAAAGTTTTAGGGCCCTTTAGCTAACTGACCCTGACTCAGAATAAGCCCTCATAGTTCTTTGAATGTTATCTATTATTTGATCATCACTGCCTGACAATGATTGATGAGCTTTACCTGTATTCCTGTGCAAATTGAACCCAGTAAAATCCTGTCTAGGCAAGGGTCAGGGTGCTCTCTCACTCAGAGAGTGGCCGTGCCGGCCCTTTTCTCCACAGGACTTCTGTAGCCCCTGTGGATTTGTTCGTTGCATCCACAACACTGCGGACTCCGACCAGTGACACCACTGGTCGGAGTCCACATCAGGAAGAGGCCTCAACCTTGGGTTTGCTTCACGTTAAAGGCCCTGGGCTTTCCCTCAACCCCATGTGTACAGTGTTAACTCTTCTCTAGCAAAATGTGTGGAGTCCTGACCGTCCAGGGCTCCTGGGTTCTCCTGTCAGTGTGCAGCGTCCCGCTTCCCCACCTCTGCTTGCCTCATTGTCACCTGCCTCTCATGGTTTCGCCAATGGCATTAGGGGATTTCCAGGCCTGCTAGTAGAGTCTCAGCCTGCTCTGACTGCTGGCCTTTTAATAAGGCAAACAATAAGTAGTAGAGCCAGACTTCCTAGGTTTGAAACCAGCCCTGCCCTTTTTTTTGCCATGTGACATTTGCTCTGTTATTTGATTTGTTTGTGCCACAGTTTGCTAATCTGTAAAAGGAGGTAATAATAGTACCTCCCTCAATGGGTTGTTATGAAGATGAAAGGACTTAAAGCCGTGCCTGGCTTGTTGTGAGTACATTTGCTGCTGTCACATTGTTGTCATTGCCACCATCACCATCATCATTCTCATCCTCAGTAGAGAGAGATCACAGCCTTGGCTTCAGGGGCCACTGACTTACCAACCCAGACCTTTCTCCAGTTTCTGACCCATCATCCCAGTAGGCATTAGACATCTCCACTTGGATGTCTCCCTCGTTGCTCCAGCTCAGCACATCCAGACTGAATTTCTTATCTTTGTCCTCCAGACTGGCTCTTCCTCTCATGTTCCCTGTCCTAACCAATGGTTTCACTCTGTAATTCACCTACCCAGAAAAGCAGATTTCACCTTTGACTCACCTTGGTCCTTTGTTTCCTGTCTCGCCTTGAGCTAACCACTAAATTCTATTGGTTCCCTAGGCTAAATCTTTTGTATGTCTTTCTTCTCTTCACCCTTATGGCCTTTGGGACTCTGATGTCACCTTTTCTGGGAAGCCTTCTCCTATCCTCTGGAGCTGCATTTGATGTCTCCTTTGTGTCCCCATGGCCTTCCGTGTTTAGCCCATCACTTTGTGTACCTCTTGGCAGTCCATGCTGGATAGTGCATGCGCTGAAGGCAGCAAGCGTCTCTTATTTGTTGGCATTCAACATCTGACACGGACATTGTCCTGGTTCCGAGGGCAGCCCTGTCAGTGCTTGTTAGGTCAATAGATTTGCTTCATCTCCATGCCATTCCTTTGGATGTCTTGCTTCCCTGCTTGGAATTTTCTGTCTTCTGTGAGCTGCTTGTTTGGCTTTCTGTCGTCTTCAACACGACACAGATGCAGAGTTACCTCCTTCTACCCCTCTGCCGTGTTCCCATTACATCCCTGTGTGTCCTGACCCTTGCACTTGACCACAGTATATGTTAATGGTTGGTTTTCATTTTTCTTCTAAACTTGAAGGGCAGATGCTTTCTTTTATCTCCATCTTCCTTTTTACATAGAAGTTACTAAGTAAATTTTTCTTACATCAATGAATGAAACATTGAGTAGGTAGAGGGATAGATGGGCAGATGGAAGGAAGAATGTTTAGTTCATAATGTGACATTAATACTGGTTACCTAATGGGAACAAATCAGAGCAAGAATATTTAAAATACACAAATTCAGTCTGTTGTTCCATTTGTATTCTGATGACGAAGGGGTTCCTGTTACTAATATGTTATTTATATCCTTTTACTTTTAAGTGTATTTCTAATAAGAGTACTTGGTATAATGTGCACTGGAGATCTTATGCGTTTTTTCTTTTGAATCTTTCCAAGCATTTGAATATTTGTAAGTGAGGGATGGTTTGTACATATAGCCCTCACATTTTCTTTCTCCTGTGGGTTTTCGAGACCCATAGAAATCAGACCTGCTGAACTGAATCTTTTCCCTCAGTTGATGGCTGAAGAGTTTGATTCCATGACTAAGTTTAAGATACACATTGAACAGCAGGTCACATCCTGGCTTTCTTTGCAGTTAAGGTCAACCGAGCATTTCTCTCTATTTCTCAGGTCAGTCTTGAGCACGAGGAGCAGAAACTGGAGCTGAAGCGCCAGCTCACAGAGTTGCAGCTCTCTCTGCAAGAACGAGAGTCCCAGCTCACAGCCCTGCAGGCTGCCCGGGCGGCCCTGGAGAGCCAGCTCCGCCAGGCCAAGACAGAGCTGGAAGAGACGACAGCAGAAGCTGAGGAAGAAATCCAGGCGCTCACGGTAGGCCTGGGGAGTAGTCCCTTCAGGTTGCTAAAGGCCTCAGCTAGGATGAGCCTGGCGCTGAGCATGTCTGCTCACTTGTAGAAATTTTGAAAGACAAAAAAACAATCCGTAGAGATGTTGAGTGGGCAGAAAATTGGCTTATGTTGGCTTCTCCTTCATTGGAATTAGTATTCTTGCTCAGTCAGTAATATCTGAGCTTTCCTTAGCATTTCAGAAAGGTTTTCCTTTGTGTACCTTCCCTCTTTTTAAAATAATCATCATTATATATATTTTTTCTTTTTTTCAATTACAGTTGACATTCAATATTATAGTTTTAGCCAAAATCTGTTTATTTGCATCTTCTACTTTGATTTTCAATAATCATTAAAAAAAAGTCTTATACTTTTACACTAGTCTTTCTACCATATTTCTATATTTGTTTTGTGTTAACTTTATTTATTTTACTTTTTTTAAGTTGTAGGTTCTGCTTTATGTCTTATATATGCATTGGTATGATTTGGTATATATTTTCAACTAGTTCGATTCTTAGAAGCAATCTCCCTTTGTTGAGTTTCAAGAGCTCATTATCTTAACTCAATTGGGAACATGATTGGACAGTGCCAGGGTCCTTACGGACCAGTCTGGGACACAGAGAT
Source organism: Macrotus californicus (assembly GCA_007922815.1). Taxonomy (NCBI): domain Eukaryota; kingdom Metazoa; phylum Chordata; class Mammalia; order Chiroptera; family Phyllostomidae; genus Macrotus; species Macrotus californicus. The sequence continues at coordinate 13,946 of VMDR010012244.1, read as the reverse complement.
TTCCAGGATTCCAGGGGCACATAGTAACTCCTTCGTAGAAGCTGCTCGTGATTCCTAGATTTTCTAGGACTTAACACCAAGTTCAGATACTGACCGTGATCTGAATCTCCATTGTCTTTCTGAGGACACTTATTAAACACTTGATGCCACGTGCTGCCAATATTTGGTTTAGAAACAGTAGTCAGATTATCTCTTTATACTTTGCCTTGTTTCACAATATATTGAAAGCAGTTTAGAAAGATACAAAACTGTTTAACAAGATAAATAAGAAGAAAAGGCAAAGAGAAAAATAAGACTATAAAAATGGAGGTAAGAATGAAACGAATATTTAAGGTTGAATGCAAACGAGGCTTGTGCACTCTGGAGTTTGGTGGATCGGGAGGAAGACAGCCAGATAGCATTTCTTAGTTGCTAAAAGAGACCCTTAAAAATCTTACCGGTGTTATACTTAATGCATTGTATGTTAATATTTTGCCCCCGTGTGAACACCCAAGCTCTGAGAGACAGAGGAGACAACAGTAATTTAATCCTTACTTAATGAGTCCTTACTATGTGCCTGGGGCTGTGTCTTTAGCGTCTTCTCCCCAGGGGACTGGCATGTAATTCCTCAAATCCTTTTACTTCGGAGGAGAAAGGCACATTTATCTCACTGCTCTGTTGGAACTGGGAGGGAGGATGGTGGCCCTGCATCTCCTCCTTCCGTTTGGAAGGAGGAGGGTAGAAAATAGAGCATGTGTCACTGCTGTTTATCTGTGGGGAAATTAGTCTTTAAATCCTGTCTTGCTGCTGGTTGGAATGTGCTGTGTCTAATGGCTGCTGGGAGCCTAGCACAGCAGCAAGTCACGACTTAATTTAGATGAGATCACTGCCTCAGAGCATCTTCTTAGGAAAAAAGAAAGAAACAGCCTCCGTAGTTCTAGAAACTAGGGCTCAACCAGAGTCTCAGATGAAGATGCCACGGGAAACCGGGCTCCTTAAAAATGAGGGCAGAAAACTGCCTTTGGTCAGACAGCTGTTTGTGAGCCCACCATGCAGGAGTCCCAACCCCATGTCAGTTTGCTTCCGTTCAGTTTTGAGGCGGTGGGTTTTTCCTCTCTCCTCCTTTTGGTTATGTCCTATAAACCTGGTGACAGGTTGTGGTTGTTGCCTGAATGGCCGTGTTGAATTTGTTCTAAAGAAGGTATTTTCCAAGAGAAAGATAAAATAGTCACAAACGCAGTGCTTTGATGCTCAATCTCTCTCTCTCTCTCTCTCATTGTTTGAGGCCCAAGTTCAGACCCAGTGTAAGCCTCAATCAAATTAAATCTAAAATTATCTCCCAGGAGGCTTGTGAGCTTAACAGCAGGCTGTTTTATCAATAAAAGGGAATAGTCAAATGGACTATTATTGCTTACCTCTAAGAGGCCTCCGTCTCCTAGCCTGGGAGAGAGTAGTTATACCATCTGGCCTCTGCCTCTGGACCAAAGTAGATGGATCGCAATCGAAGATCTGCATTGAAGGAGCTTGGCAGGGGCGCTCGGAAGCCACTGTTGGTCTCCTGCTTTCTTTTTTTCTGCTCTCACTTTACCCATCCTGTCAATTGTATTTGCATCGAAATTCAGTGGCTGAGATTAAATCGTGGTGGAGACCAACAGGAGAGTCAAATTTAAATAAAAATCCACACTTTCAAGATGCTTCCATGCTTATTGGTAGAAGAGAGAATTTTCTGCCTGGACTTGAAATTTAAGACTCCATGTAACCCTTCCTGTAAGGAGGAGAATTTGACCCTGCACACTTCATAGCACACAGATGTGTGACATGATGTAAGCGTCACTGTGAGTGGTGCCATGGGGGAGAGGTATGCTGTGAGCCCTGTGTATACCAGCAAGGCCCCATGGACACGTTTTGTGTCACTTCCCTCATGTTCTTTTATTGATTTGGTTAAATGACCGATGCAGAATAATCAAGAGTCTAACACTAGAGACACTAATGAAAGGAATCCTCTCAGCGTCACACCATCATGAGATCCCAAAGTCATCCTCTCTGATTTGTTAAAATCGTTAGTCAAGGCATGCTCTCTCTTTTTTTTTCACATAAATGTCAAACCCGGTATTTAATTAGTCTCTCCCCCTTCTCTAAAAATAAATACATAAATAAAATCTTAAAAAAAATAAGATGGAATAGGTTGTCTATTTCTAAGTCTAGGCTAGGGAGCTTTTTGATGATCATTGCTTAGGCTTTGAAGGAATTAACTCTACCTTCAGCTTCTTGTTGTTGTCTCTGAGAGATTTCACACCAAATAATCATTTAGAGCAGGTACTGGCAAGCTTTACCAGTGGGCCAAATTCAGTCTGCCTCCTGTTTTCTGTCAATAAAGTTTTATTGGTACACAGTCATGCCCATGCTTTTACATACCAAATATGTCTGCTCTTATGCTATGAGGGCAGAGTTGAGTAGTTGTGACAGAGACTGAATGGCCCTTAGGCCCAAAAATATTTACTGTCTAGTCCTTTAAAGAAAAAAATTTGCTCATTCCTGCTGTGGAGTTTATTAATCTATGGGCCTTATTCTTCTTTTAGGAAGAAACCTTGCCTTTTGTCCTTGGTGATTATGAATTGCACTCAAAGGAGTTGGATGGTCTTTGGGGCCAGGCTGCTGCTTGCTCACAGATGAGATTTCAACATCAGTGTAGATAGCCACGTTCCTACTTTGGATAAGTTATATTCTTACCCCATTCAACGAATAAATCACTTGTATTGTTGCTGGGTGAAAAACATATCGATATTGGGGGAAAATTATAATCTATTAAATTAGTCCATAAAAATATTGGCTACATTTTTAGAAATTGATTCTAAGTGATAACTCAACTTACGAATCTGTTTGTGAGTCTGTCTATATAACTCTCTCTTTTTGTTTTGTTTTACCATTATTTTCTAGTGCTCTTCATTACTTTATATAGATTTAAGTTTCTGGTTGTCATTTTCCTTCTGCTTGAGGGATTTCCTTTAACATTTCTTATAGTATAGGTGTGCAGGTGGTAAATTCCCACGCCTTTTGTATGTCTGAAAAAGTGTTTATTTCACTTTAATGTTTTTTAAGATTTTATTTGTTTTTAGAGAGAGGGGAAGGGAGAGAGAAAGAGAGGGAGAGAAACATCATATGCAAGAGATACATCAATCAGTTGCCTCTTGCATGTCCCCAACCAGGGACCTGGTCTGCAACCCAGGCATGAGCCCTGATCCAGAATCGAACCAGTGACCTCTTGTTTTACAGGATGGTGCTCAATCCACTGAACTACACCAACTAGGGCTCATCTTAATTTTTGAAAGATATTTTTACTGGATATAGCACTCTAGGTTGACAGAGTTTTTTTTGCTCTTTCGTTTTTTTTTTCTCTTCCAGTACTTTTCAAGATGTTGCTCCACTGTCTTCTGGCTTGCTTCCTGCGCTTACCCTCCACCCCTTGGTTAGAAATCTGTCTTTCTTCTCTTTGTTTCTGTATATGTAACTTGTCTTTTTCTCTGGCTGGTTTTAAGGTTTTCTCTTTGTTACTGGTTTTAAACATTTTGATTTAGCTTAAATTTCATCATGTTTCTTGTGCTTGGGTTGCACTTTTTGCCTCTGTGAGTTTATGGTTTTCATCAACTCTGGAAAATTTTTGGCTATTATTTTTTCAAATTCTTTCTCTGCCTCATCCCTACAGTCCTTCAGGGATTTACATGTACAGGGTGGGGCAAAAGTTGGTGTACAGCTGTGAGTATGCAAAACAGAGTTTATTCTTGTATTATTAAATTACTGTATTATTTTCCATAGGAACAACTGTAAACCTATTTTTTCCCTATCCTCTATATTAGGCTACCTGAAGTTGCCCCATAGCTCATTAATGCTTTGTTCATTTTATTGTCTTTTCGTTTGCCTGTTTCATTTTGCAGTTTATTATTGTGTCTTCAAGTTCATAATTATTTTCTGCAATGTCCAATCTGTCATAAAGTTATAATATTAATTTATGACAAAATAGACATATTAGAGAATATATCACAGCTCTAAAATGTTTGATTTAGTGTCTTGTAGACCTTCTGATGTCGACTAATTTTTTTTTTTCAAAGAGAAGGACCACTTTTGCCTCTGCCCCGAGCTGGATTCTTCTTTGGGCTTTCAGAGCTAAGTATATGGTGCCATAATCCACCTTGTCTCTCAAACCAGAAAGCTGTAGAATTTGACCTCTCCTTTCCCTTGGTCCCCATGTTCATCAGCAGATCTTACGACATATGTTTCCAAAAGAGATCTCAGTTTCATCCATGTCCCTTTGTCTTTTGACACCATCCTCTTTTCGTTGAATCACAGTGGTTTCCCTGCTCTTTTCTCCCTTTGTCTTATTTTGATCTATTCTTACCACATCCACACAATGGCAATCATATCATGCTTTTAAAAACACCATTAGCTTCCAGTTAATTGCATTTTGAATGTAATCCAAACCCTTTTCTGGGCCTTTAAGATTCTTGGTCTCTGCCTGCCTGTCTACCATCATCTTGAGCCATGTTTTCCTTCTCTTGCTGTGCTTTAGCCAAGTGGTTTTCCAAAACCGCTTGGCCACGACCTACAGAAGAATACATTTTGCCTTGCATTTTAATACAAGGAGTATATATAGTATATTTCAGTGATTTTAAGGTATCTGAAATCAGGATGCATCTTATAATCATAGTCTACATATGATTATATAGTCATATAGACATAAACATGTCATGGTTTAATTGATAGCACTTTTTCTTTTTTAATATTACATAAAATTATGATTGTCTTACAGCTGGTAGCAACTTAAACTCAGTGAATTATGATATCTCAAACAAATTTCCTACAAGTGTTTCCTGTTGTAGAAAGGGGACATTCTGATGTTTTTTATTCTATCCTGTTTACTCCCTTTCATTAGATAAAACAAACCAAAAAAATCCTGCTTGTCATGCTCGCTGTTGGGTCACAGCTTGAAGTTGAAAAAATTCTGCTATAGTCACTCAGATTTTTTGTTTGTTTGTTTATCAGATGCACCAATCCCCTTCTTGCCTCAGGGATTTTGCACATGCTGTTCCCTCTGCCCTTTTCTGTTCTTTGCATGGCTGGCTCCTCATTATCATGCAGGTTTCAGTATAATTATCACCTCTTCAGAGAAGCCTCTTTTACCACCCCATGTCGGTTCCTTTCTAACTGCCTTATCCACCTTTTCTGTTTCCTTTATGGCATTTGTCACAGTTTGTAATCATGCGCCTATTTATGTCCCAGTTGCCCTCATCAGAATGAAGGTGTAGGCCCTACATGCTTTATTTATTACCACAGTGTCTGGCATGTAGTATGTGCTCAAAAAATCCTTGTCAACTGAATGAAGCAGTTCTGCCTCTATATTTATTTCAAGATCACTGTGGGGTTTCTGAATCACAGCAGCTTTTGATAAAAAAAACAAAAGTTCCTACTTTGTCCTGGCTATTGTCCTGTGTGTGTGTGTGTGTGTGTGTGTGTGTGTGTGTGTGTGTGTCTTGGGAGTAGGCCTGGTAGGGGAGGCTTAGGTAGAGGGAAGAGGAAAAGGTTAAGGTTGAGGAACAAGACAAATGAAGGAGAGTAAAAATTTCATTCTTTATTATGTTTTTTTCTTCCACTCATCCCTGGGCATTAGTATGAATGTTCAAATATATTTGTAAAGGGTAGACATGTGTGGTCTAAGTAGTTCCTTGTTGTATGTCAACTGTAATTGAAACATTAAATTTAAAAAAGTAGTTAATTTGGTATTAACGCAGCATCATGTGTTCCTGTAACTTATGTTTCAGATGTTGGGAATGGCTTCATCAATTAATTCTTTGAAAAACAGATGCTATAGCTTTCTATGCAAATACTGTTCTCTTTATTTGACCCGAAGCTTGTACAATTGTATTCCTCCCTGTGGAAAATTTATAATCAACTTCTTACCTTTTAGGCACATAGAGATGAAATCCAGCGCAAATTTGATGCCCTTCGTAACAGCTGTACTGTGAGTATTAACCAAAGAAGATTAAAATAGCATAAAATTCAAACCAAGAAGGAAAAGAGGATATCTCTTTGTGATATCAGGACTGATTTTTGACACAAACTTTTAGCTAGAAGCAGTTAATGGTCTCAAGTTGACTTGGCATTTTGAGCCCCAGAACTTCAGTTTCTTGGGTTTCTTCCCATTTTAAACATTTAAAACCATTCTTCATGCTGGAGGGAGGATAATTGGAATGACCCAAATAATTTTCACTGCACAACCACTTATAGATTTCAGTAGCTGCAACAAAAGTCCCACAGCAGCTCCCCGTCCTTCTCCAATGTGGACGGTTCCCAGGCTAGCCCAAGGCATAGGTTGTCCAGGCAGTAGAGGCCGTTAAACAAGTATTAACAAGGGCTGGACTTTTTCTGGGCAGACTGCGCACAGCACATTGTGAGTTTTACATGCACAGACAGCTGCGCAGCTGCAGCACAATTAAGATGCAGCGCGTTCCCAGTCCCCAGAGGGCTCCCCCGTGTTCTCATCAGTACCCTTTGCCCGAAGGGTGACCATTGCTCTGCCCTCTGATTTCATAGATCGGTTTTGCCTCTTCTTGAACTTCATTTACATGAAGCTCTTTTGGATTTAGCTTTTTTTGACTTAAATTGTCTGTGTGTTTCATTCATGTTGTATCTGTCAAAAATTTGGTTTTTTTATTTTTCATTACGGTGTGGTGTTTGCAGTGTATGAATTGTTTTTGCTATCAATAAAGCTGTTGGGAAGTGTTCTTGTACAAGTCCTTTGGTGGCTATAAGCACTATTTCTGATGAGCATATACCCAGGAGTGGAAGAGCTGGGTCATGAGCTGCCCCTCTTGTTTGACTCCAGTGCACCTGGCAGATGGATTTTTTGTCCTTATTTACTGATGCTGATGGTGGAATCAGGGTGGGCCCGCCTTAGAAATGTCTGTTGATTTCCTCCATTCTCCCTCTCTTCCTCGCAGAGTTGAGGCATTCTGTTCCTGTACTCTTTTGCCCTACTTTTTTAGATTCTTTTTGTCTTGGTTTCTTATTTTACACAAGAGCTATTTGCTTATATTATATACGTGCTCATAAATGATCACTGAATAAAATATAGATCTTTTTATGGCTGTGATATTTTTAGATTACTCTATTTTCTTAAAATAAACTTGGATATATTTGAAATGTATATATCAGTAATCCTTCATCTGGAGATTTCCTTTCTCCTTCTTTACTCTTTAGGCATAAGGACTTTTTAAAAAAAATCTTCGTTATAGTTGTATTGAGATATAATTGGAGTACAACACCCTGATGAGTTTTGAAATGCGTACACACCTGTGAAACCAACACAACACTCAAAATCGTGAACCTACCTATCACCCTCAAAAGTTTCGTCGTGCTCCTTTCTAATCCACTCTCCCCCACATTTTTAAAATTGGAAATTTAGTTTTTAATAGAATATGGCAATATGTGGAATTAATATGGTTACTTTCTCAACTTACGTAAGTTTCAAACTCTTCATTCCTCAAATGTGCTTTGGAACAGGGAGTTCTAATCACTCCTTTACTTAGCCCTGGCGAGTAAAGTGGGAGGAGGAACCCCGCCCACATTCTGGCTAGCGCAGCAGCAGTGTTGCTCCGTGGGCCCAACCCTGATCTCTGGTGTCAGGCAGACCAGGTTCAGGTTCTACATTGACCTCTTGGTAGCCAGTGTGATGTTACCCTCCCAAGCCTCTGCTTCTTTATCTGTAAAATGGAGATAACATTGTTCTTGATTCCAATATCATTGATGATAAGACACATAATTTATTTAATAACTGCTTTTTGGAGGTTGGGTGAGGGAAGAGAGACAGCTGCTTAGTTCCAGTATACATTCAAATTTCAGAAACAGTAAAACTTAGGAAACACTGAGTCATGGAATTAGAAATTTGGTAATAATACCTACTCCATGGGATTCCTGCAAGAAATAAATGAGGTGATGCACCGAAGTGCTTGCATAGGGCCTGGTCCATAGAAAGTGCCAGACAGTGTTGTTACTGCTGCTACTTTATTATATCGGGTTTATAAAATAAAAGCAAATTCTTTGTTTAGAAAAGGGTTATGCTCCTCAAAAAAGTTTGAAAACTACCCCTTCAGAACAACATTTGGCAGCAGTAGTCAGTCTCACTTATACTTTTGCAAGTTCAAAGGCTGCTTTCAAGACACTTCAGCGAGCATGACAGATGTTTCTTTCTTGTGGGTGCCATCCAAGATCGTCTCCGCTAGGAAATGTCATCTTCGTTACTATTGGGAACTCCTATATAATAACTCCATTGATAGAAGCTCCCAGTTAGCAGCTTTTAAAAAGCTCATGAACAGTAAGATTTTCAAGCTCTGACCATTTCTATATTTTGAAGAGATTTAAAAAAAGGATTTGATTCAATCTGGCACCTAAAACCCTACCTAAGTCTGTTTTGGAGGGGAGTTGGTGGGCAAACATATGACACAGTTTTAATTATGAATCAATCTGTCAGCTATAAGATTAAAAATAAATAATATGCAAATAGCCGCCTTCAAGAAAATACCAGGCATTAAAATAGGACTTGAGTTCTGTGTCTTTCTACCCTGGTGCTCATTATCTGACTGTTTTCTTCACCTCTAACATGCTATTAAACATTTACCTTGTAATGTTCCCTCTACAGGTAGGAGATGTGTGTTTCCTACCTGGGTGAGAGAGGTACATCTGTTTCTCAGAACCATGATGCTTGCATCAAAGCCTTGAAAAGCAACAGATAACCCCAAATGGAGATTTTATTTTGGACACACATCATTTTTTTATATCCTATTTTCTCTTAGAACTGCACTAAGATATCTTATCTGCAAAAACAGTATATAACAAAGCTCTGGTAACCCCTGTCTCTCTCATCCTTTCTACTGTTAAGATGCAAAAAGGCATCAGGTTTAAGTTTATCTTTTTTACCCTCTATCCTTGGAGTTGAAAGGTTAACAGACTCTACTATTTGCCCCTGGTGTGGAGGAGAGAATATACCGAAGGCCACAAAGTAGACCCAAGAATTCTCCTTGAACATTATCTGGTTCAAATTCACCTACTGTAGCCCTGGCTGGTGTAGCTCAGTGGATTGAGCAGGGGCTGCGAACCAAAGGGTCACCGGTTTGATTCTCAGTCAGGGCACATGCCTGGGTTGCGGGCCAGGTTCCCAGTGGGGGCCATGTGAGAAGCAACCACACATTGATGTTTCTCTCCCTCTCCTTCCTCCCTTCCCCTCTCTCTAAAAATAAATAAGTAAAATTAAAAAAAAATTCACCTACTGTAAAAGTCTGTTACACTTTTTTTTAACCATGGAGACCATGAAATTACTGCCTTGTCTCAAGTCAGTTCAGTATCTGCAAACTCCATTGTGTGTGTGTGTGTATATAACACTTAATCCCACAGCTCCAGCTAAACCTGTTATGGCTTGGGCAGAGAGAATATATATAAAACTCTGAATGAATTAAAATGCTTTAATGAGTGCTTGGGTGCTTCACACAAACACATCGACCTTCTCTTGATCAACGGGCAAAATAGAGGCAATGACAAAATCTAGAACCAGCAATCACAAACTGTAAATAGAAATCAGAGACATGAGACCTCCCCTCCTGGAAGACCAGATGACAAGAGGGAAATAGAAGGACACTTCCTATTCCAATGGGCCCATCTCAGCGGAAGTGAGAGTAACAATCTTAGCACCTAATTGACTCTTTTCAAGCGTTTCTTCTTAAGCACTTTGTAGTTTAATTTTGGGAGAAAGAGAAGAAGTGGCAGAAATGGATTCATAACAAACTGCATTTTCTTGTCATAAATCTCAAAGGAAGTGGGTACCCAAAGGCTTAATTAAATATATGCTTCAAATGGCAAGGAAATAATTTTGGCAATGTGTATATTCTTATGTGAACAAATTTACTGTAGTCTCTGCCCCCCAAGAGGCACCACTGTATCTTTACAATGAGGCACGATTAATTTTTATCCCTTGTATTTTGCGTGGTACACCAAGGTGGAATAGTTGGCAAGAAAATTCAAGACATCAAAACAATAGAAACAGAAGGGTAGTGAATATAGTCTTTATCTCTGTGTCACAGATGGAGAAACCAACCCAACAAAGTTCAACGTTGCTTACTTGGGGTTCCTGAATGCATTTTATTGCACAGCTTCCAGGCCGGTTTGCCTGTTTTATTTTTCCCTGGGGGAGAGGTAGAAGGAAGCATCATAGTTAAATGGAGACATTTGCAGTCTAGTAGGAAAAGTCTCTTAAGGAGTGGGTTTACTACATAGCAGAAGGAGACCAGTTGAAATATTAAGCATTGTTTATTCATGATTAAAGCCATTATTTATGGCACTAGGAGATTCAACCAAGTAACGGAAAGGGTGATACAGGGGTCCCTATGAGGCCTAACTAACTGCCTGCTGGGAATGACAAACCTTCCTATTCCCCCGCCACCATGAGGAACGCTAAGAACCTGACCGGATGACCCTTTTTATTCCCCCTTTTGTTGCTGACAGTGTGCTTCAGACCAGCACATTAGGAATTAACATGACTTCTGGCACTTAAATACAAATTCCCAGACCACTTACTGCATTAAAAATATATCAGCTCAGTTAACGAAATGAAAAGCTGTTTCCTGAGCCACATTGAACAAATGTACTTAACTTGACACTCTTGATTTCTATGTGCCTGGGAAGATTTTTTTTTTTTAATTGCTAATCAAAGGTGGTTAAGTAGGAAATTAGTCATGGAAATAGTGTTAACGTTTCATAAACTAACTCTGCTCTAGGTTCGAAAATTGGAAACAATTCATAACCATAGACTTAAAGCCATTTCCTTTTAATTTACATCTTTTTGTTACGTAAAATTTAATTTACCTGCCTGTGTGCCTCATTCCAACTATTATAAGAAAATTGGCCTTAAACTTCTAAAGTATTGTGTGTTAAAGCCTTCTGCAAGTGCTGATACTGAGCCTCAGCAAAGAGAATAGGAAAGCGAAAAACACTGATATTGAAGTCATTCTGCCATTGAGCGGGGAAATAATTTAGCAAGACCTGATTAAATCTCTCTCAATAAAATGACAATTTTATATACATGCCTTCCCATTTTCTGATAGCTAACTATATAATAAAAACCATTAAGTGATGCCATAGTATATAATACTGTATTTTCAGGATTACTCTGAGCTTCCCTGAAGTTTTTTATTCCCTTTGTTGCATGAAATTAAATATATTGCCTGAGATATTATTAAAATAACTTAGTGTCCTTCACTAAGTCTTCCTTGATAAGAACTTCATTTTACTTTCTAAGACTGTCTCCCATTATAACCTCCTATAGATCAGGGGTCCCCAAACTCTGGGCTGAGGACTGGTACCATTCCGTGGCCTGTTAGGAACTGGGTTATGAGGGAAGTTTGCCGGAGCTCTACCTCCTGTGTCTGTACCCCCCCCCACCCCCTTTCTGTGGAAAAACCAGTCCCTGGTGCCAGAAAGGTGGGGGCCACAGCTATAGATGGTATTGTGGGCACTTCAGCTTAATTAGCTGATTGTGAAGCCAGCCTTCGTTCCTCTTTCCTCAGTTTGCATTTTCCACGTTATATTATTGTCCATGAACTTTATCTCACTTAAAGTTGCCCCCTCTGTATGGCCTTCACTTTTGGTTGATTTGCTTTTGCCATGTTTTCTAGATGAATCTTGAGTGAGAAATGGAGACTTTTCTTTTTCTGCCGCAGCATGTGTGTGTGTTAGTTCTCAGCGGGTGGGCATGGAAGCTTGGGTTCGGCTCTTAGAGTTGGGTCGGCAAACACACGAGCCTCTTGTTGATTGCCAGTGTCCTGCAGCTTCAGAAATCCATGGCTCCAGAAGCATTTTCTCATTTAAAATTGACTTGCCAGGTATGTAACCAGACTCCTTTTATCTTTTAGGTAATCACAGACCTGGAAGAGCAGCTAAACCAGCTGACGGAGGACAACGCTGAGCTCAACAACCAAAATTTCTACTTGTCCAAACAACTTGATGAGGCCTCTGGTGCCAGCGATGAAATAGTGCAGCTGAGAAGTGAAGTGGACCATCTCCGCCGTGAGATCACGGAGAGAGAGATGCAGCTCACCAGCCAGAAACAAGTAAGGGCGGTTCACAGTGTCAGAGATCCCCGATGCCCCAGTCCCTTTGGATCAGAGTGAGTGCCTGGTGCATTTCTCCCCCGGCTTCCAAGACTGAGCCTGTGCAGTAAATGTGTTCTTTTTTATAGTTGTGTCTATTTCAAAGGTTTGGGTTTTTTTTAATGGCTTTTAAAAGTGTGTAGTTCTTTATTTTGATTTTTAAAAATTATAAATAAAATACACTGCTGTGGGAGGCTAGTGTGTGCCCGTTGGTCTTTAACTGTGGCCTTGCCTTGGGTTCTGCCCATGAGACAGGGGCAGAAATGGCCCTTTATTCATTCTCATCTGGTCCCCTCAGTCGGCAGAAGAAAAAGGTAAACTGTATTTCAGCCTGTAGTGAGAAAGTTGTGCTTTTCTGAAACTGATCTGACAAAAGGAACATCCAGGAAATCCTCATTTGATACAAAGCACAACTCAGTGGTACTGATTTGCAGACGATGGAGGCCCTGAAGACCACCTGCACGATGCTGGAGGAGCAGGTGATGGATTTGGAGGCCCTGAACGATGAGCTGCTGGAAAAGGAGCGGCAGTGGGAGGCATGGAGGAGCGTCCTGGGTGACGAGAAGTCCCAGTTTGAGTGTCGAGTTCGCGAGTTACAGAGGATGCTGGACACTGAGAAACAGAGCAGGTGGGACTTTCTGTTTGTAGAAAGCCAATGACAGGTGGCTACGGCAGGATCACCTGATGGCCATGAACAAGGTGACCATTTGTCAATTGTCCCAGCTTGCTCAGGACTGAGAAGTTTCCTGGGACAAAAGACATTCAGTGCTAAAACTGGGAGACTCTTGGGCAAACCAGGATGGTTTGGCCACCCTAGTTGTAACTATGGTCAGTGTCACTTGGATTTGGTGGCATTAGCTGATGTCTCTTCACTCCGTGGAGAGACTTAGGAGTCTGAGCATGGCAAATATCTCAGTGCTTTCTTTGCAGAAACTCCTTCCTCAGGATTCATATCATGGCGACCATGTAGCAAGACCATCACCATTTTAATCCTGGTCATGGTAATGCTGGTCTTCCCTCTATCCTAGGGTTTCTCAACCTGGGCAGTGTTGGCAGTGGGCTGCATAATCCTTTGTCATGGAAGCTGTCATGCACACTCTGTGATGTCGAGCGTCTTCCTGGTCTGTGCCCACTAGATGCCAGTAGCACCCCTCCTCAAGCTGTGACAACCAAACATGTCTCCAGACGTTGTCCGATGACCCCTAGGGGTGCAAAATCACCCCCAGTTGAGAGCAACTGCTTTGCAAGATGGTTTAGGGTTTTTTCTTTCTGGTTAGGAAAGAATAATAATACTTTCAGTCAGTGTTCTTCTCTGCTCTCTCACTTTTGGTTCCAGTCCCCTGGCATAGAACCCCTCCTGCCAGAGCCACGATAATGCAGGTTGTGCACTGCACAGCTCTAGGCGGTGCCTTTCACACCGAAGACATCTCAGATCTGAAGATTTGTTAGGACCGTCTTGCAGCCCATGGCAGGAAAGTGTTTTGCTTGAACAGAACTGACATATTAGAACAGTTTACCAACAGATGGAAATAAATGGTCTTGAAGAACAGGTACCTTTTTCCAGTTTGCACCAAGGTACCATACAGGCTAGAGTTAGCCCCACGGCTTCATGTCTGCACCGCTGAATCATACCCATCCTTCATAGCCTCACTAACATCACCGTCCTCTGAAACTTACCTTCCTGTGATACTCCTTAAGCAAGATAAACTGTACACAGAAACGTCTATCTTTCAGTTGGATTCTGTCAGATACATTTTGGTTTTTTCCACATTTACTTGA
>VMDR010012243.1:0-26919 GCA_007922815.1 Macrotus californicus | reverse complement strand
TATTGAGGATGAGTGAGTTTGACCAGCCACCTTCTCCTTTGATTTAGGCTACTAAATTTAAAGAATGAACTATGGGGAAAAATCTTTTCTTAAAACCCATTTTCAATGAAGCTTTGGAAGAATAATTACCAATTCTGAAATTTTAATCTTTTCTTAGATTATGAGATCACCCAGTGCATGTTTAAAGTTCAGATGGTTCCAGACAACTCATGGGCCCTTATGTACATTATTAGGAAGGAAACATACATGACAGCCATCAGGACAGGGAAAGAAGGCAGTGGCAGTGGCAGCCTGGTCTTGTCTGTTCACAAGTAATGATCACTCTGTACTGGTTCGGCTGGGTTGGGTGACTGGGTGAAGCCCTTTCTAGTGGTACGATTCCATGGTTACCGCAACTGATTGCACAGCACTTGAAGTCGTTTGGCTGTGATGGGGCTGCAGTCTGCAGTGATGGAGCTCAGTATGGCTAAGACACACAGTGAGGATTCTTTGGTTCACAATCCAAAAAGAGTCATTGGTTGCAGATATTTCAGTCTTATTAATTTAAATTATGGATTGTATTTTAGATTCAGCTTTAAAGTAAAAAGTTAAAATAGTTTTTTTTTCCTACAGGACTTACCTAGTCATTATCTTTAAATGGTCCAAAAACCAAGGTATTGATGATTGTGTGTACATCAGGCGACCCCATTTCTGCCTCGTGCCTGTCTCCTTCAACAGTGTCCTTATCTATTCCAACGTTTGTTTGTGCGGACGTCACCAGTTATGCATATGCAGTCTTATTTCCCCATTTTCTCCTACAAAACACAGCAAGCTGTGGACATTAGCTTTTTCACTTAGTAATACATTTTGGAGATCTTTCTATGTCAGTGCATAGATTGCTTTTCTACTATGTTTACTGCTGTGTAATATTCCATCACATTGCTGTACCATGGTTTATTCCATCAGTTCCCCTATTGATGGGCATTTGGGTTGATTCCAGCCTTTTCCTGTTACAAACAGTACTGCAGCGAAGAGCCTTTCCCTGCATAATTGAAATTCATCTCATGTCAAATCACAATAGGTACACTTATTATCAGTTTAAGACCCAATATGAAGATTTTTATTTTTATAAGAAGTTTTACACAACATAGCATTAGAGAAGATAGAGAATATTATTGTGTGTATAGAATATTTCCTATACATTATGCCACAGATAAAAATAGATTAGAATATGTTTATGTACATATATAAATAATTTTGACAGCATCTCTGTCAGAGTTTTAAATAAATTTTCTACCCAGCATCCATATGCCATTTTTAAAAGCAATTTGATTTTTCATAGTAATTTCCAATGAGGATATAATTTTCAACTAGCATGTTTTGTTCCCAACACTGAATTTTTTGTGTGTCTTTGACATTTTTTTCGGAGGACAGTATAGTAATGAATATTTAGGAAGTAATTAAGAGAGTTGTATGTATGAAGATCAGACCAAAATAAATGCTATCAGGGTGAACCATGAGGATTTTTAAAAAGCAGCCAGGGTCTTCATGTTCAGTAATGGTATAGCCTATCACAGACTAGCACACCCACCGAGAATAACTAGAAGCACTGGGCAAAATATTAAAAAAATAAATTTGTACTTCTGGAAATAGGGAGTAGATACATTTTTCCCTGTTCTTCTTGCTACGGACAGCTAAAAACCCTTATACATTGTGATGTACAGAGTGAATCTGCAAAGGGAGAGAAGAAAACAGGTTAGGTAGGGACCCGAGGGTCTGAGGAACAACCCAGTGGTCATGCATGATTAAAACTGACATGCAGAGACATTTCCTGAACTTGATTTTTTAAAAAAAAACTTTAAAAACCTATAGCTTATATGATCCTACTTAATGATGAAAAACTTAATGGGAACAAAAATGTGCACTATCTAACCACTGCTGTGCAGCATCGTACTAGAAGTTCTAGTCAGCACAATAAGGCAAAAAAAAAACAAAAGAGGAAATAACAGGCATGCAGGGAAAGGAAAGGAAAAAAATAAAGTTCCCTATTTCAGATAACATGATAGTCTGTGTACAATGCACAAGGAGTCTACAGAAATTTCCCAGAACTACAAGGTGTGTTCAGCAAGCTTGAATGATTCAACATCAACTCAAACAAATCAGTTAGATTTCTTTTAATGAACATGTGGAAAACATAAATTTATGTACAATACCATTTATAATCCTTCAACAAAAAATGAAATACTTGAGTATATATCTAACAAAATATACACAGGATTCATTTGCTGAAAACTGAAAGAGGACCTAAATAAATGGGGAGACATACCATGTTATGAGTTAAAAGACTCAACATATTAATATGTCCATTTTTCCCTAATCGATACAGTTTTAACACAGTATCAAAACCCCAGCAAGATTTTTTTGTGATTAGGCAAGATTATTTCTGAGCTGTATATGGAAAGGCAGAGGAACTAGAATAGCTAAAACAATTTTGAAAATAATAAAGTAGGAGAGATTATTCTACCTGATGTTAAGACTTACTCTATAACTACAGGAATCAAGACTGTGCCATCTTACTTATTGGAAAGAAAGACACATGGGTCAATGCAGCAGAATAGAGAAACAGACCGAAATAGTCCCACACAAATACATCCAACTGGCTTTTAACAAGGGTATGAAAATAATTCAATGGAGGAAGAACAGGCTTTTTAAACAAAGGTGCTGGCAGTTAGACATCCATAGACAAAATAATGAACTTGACCTAAACCTTACATATTATACAAAAATCTATTCTGAAGGATCACTGCTTGAAATGCAAAATGATAAAAAAAAAATTTTGACAAAAACATAGAAAATCTCTGGGACCCAGGGTTTGGTGAAGAGTTCTTAGATATAACACCAAAAACTTTATTCAGAAAAGAAATAATTTAGAAATTAGAGTTCATCAAAAATTAAAAACATCCTGCTGTGCTGCTTTTCCTTGTACATTTGCTGATTTGTGGGAGACTTAGGGCTTAAGGCCAGCATAAAGCTACAGATAAAAAGTCTGGTGACAGATCAACTTTCACTGATTTCATGGCAGCTGCAGAAATAAAAAATAGAGGGCAGGGGTGACTGGAGAACTCGGATCTGTTAATCAAATTGAAATTCTGGAACTGAAGAAAATAACTAAAAGTTAAAATCTCGATAGCTGGGTTTAAGAGCATATTTGACACAGCAGAAGAGAAAATCCAAGAATTGAAGACTGTTTATCAGAAAAATTTTAACTGAAGAACGAGAAGAAAACATGAGAAATACAGAAAAGTGCCTAAGTGCATCTGAACCACGGTGGAATATACATATAATTCAGTTCCCAGGAGAAGGGAGGTTAAAGCATTATTCAGTGAAAGAATCGGTATTTGAAGAATTACAGAGAAATTTCCAAAACTGATGAGAGACATGATTTAAGATAGTGTCAAGGAGCTCTGCTTGCCCTAACTAAGATAAATACAAAGAATGAAACATAAGCCCATCATAGTAAAATGAAATATTGCTGAAAATAAAAGACAAAGAGACAGACTTTTTAAATTGCCAAAGGAAAATACCTCCAAGGACAGTGGGCTGTGAAAACTAGTATTTGCAGGCTGTAAAGCACGATGAAAAGGGGGAAGTCAGAAGGCGCATCCCAGTGCTGAGAGAGAATAGCTCTCACAATGAAGTTTACACGACGAAACGTTCTCTTAAAGGTAGGCAGAACTAATGTGTGGTAAGAAAAAGCGGAACAGTGGTTGTTGTTGGAGGCTTTTAGTTAATGCAGGGATGCGTGGCCAGGGGAAACCAGGAACCTTTTGGGGTGATGGAAGTGTTCTGTTCCTTGATTGTGGTGGGGGTTTGTTAAACCTCATCAAATTGTATGCTTCAAACAGAAGTGGTTTGCTGTTCAGAAATTACATGCCAATAAAGTTGACTTAAAAACTGAGGGCAGACTTCTGCTTTTGGCGAAGATTAAGATTAAGAGGGTCTACATTTACCCTCCCTTCTGAAACCACTTAGAAACTACACAAAACAATGAAACAGTGATTTTTATGACATTGGACATCAGGCCATGAAAGACGGTGACCTCTGGGAGGTGGGGTGCCCAGCTGAAGCCCATGGGTCTCCCGGAGGTGAGACTAAGATGGGAGGCCAGCGAGGTTTGGGTTCACAGAGCTGAGTACTGACAGGTGCATGCACTTGAGGAGACTACCCAAGGCCAGGGTAAGAGTCACCCGAAAGGTCGGGAAGGGCAGATCCTCAGCCCTCACGCTGCCTCACACTAGGCAGACTGGAACCCTCCGAGCTCACATGGCATGGGGCCGGGTCTGCCCTGGTAGGACCTAACTACACGGAATGAAAGGATCAGACTATCTCAAGCGAGAACTGCTGTGCAGTGAAACACTTCATAGTGACTGTTCTGAGTTTCTAGGTTAAGTCAGGCAGCTTGGCTGGTCATGTAAGAACGGTGAGAGCTGGGTGGTTCCCATGGTGTGTACCGCCCCAGTGGCCTTGCTATGGCTAGGACGCCAGGGGAGGGGAGATGAAAAGGCAGCGCTTCTGGAGCGGACCCCTAGAACTTGGTGACTCTCACTGGTTTCTGCCGGGAGGGGACTCTGGCTTTGCATCCATCCTTCAGGGAACTCAGGGCGGTGCAAGTCAGATTGCAGTTCCTGTTTCTTTGGGTATTAAAGTGCCTTTTTTTTTTTTTTAATGAAAGGAGGAACAGCTTTCTGTTTTGTCTGTTCCCTGCTGTGGGAGTCCACGTCACCTTTGACGGGTGTTGAAAAACACTTGGCTTTGTTGAGATTCACCTTCATCCCAAATATAACCTTAGTCCAGAAATCAGGTAGAATAATTTTTCCCACTTTATTCTTTATAAAAATTCTTTTAGCTATTCTAGTTCCTTTGCCTTTCCTTATAAATTTCAGAATAATCTTGTCTGCAATAACAAAAATCATCCCTTTTTCTAATACAAACATTTGTTGAGCGTCCAGACACTTCCATCAATGCTCCAGGTGAGTGGTTGACATGCAAGCATGGAAATGTGTGGCATCACCCCAAGAGTATCTGAAGCAAAGCCCTGAAGTGTAGAGAAACCCATCCTGTTCCCAAGGTGGCTTCTGTGCCATCACAGCTCTATTTGGAGCCTTGCACGAAGGTATTCTATATCCACGAACACAAGCCCATATGGATGTGTGTCTCCAAACCCCCAAACGTCAGCTCTGACTCCGTCTACATTTGTGCTTTCGCTTGAAACGTCCCTTATCACATTGACGTGACTCCTCCTTAACAACTCATATTCTGGCAGGGAGCGTGGTTGCTAGCTGAGGATTCCAGGAGCCTGAGTTCAGAGAATGCCACTACCTTGATTTAATTGCAGTGGAAACTCGGGATACAGTCATGCTGTCACCTTAGAGGATGGAACAGTGACATTTGGCACTTTTTGAAACCAGAGGAAATTTGACATTCTAAGAAATCTCCTCATCCTCTTAAAGAAGCCTTCCTGTCATGACCAGCAAAAAAGTTTGTTCTCCTGTCTGCAGGTGGAGTTCTCTAGGCTGGGAGAAATCATTCCAAACAAAACGGCACTTCGTCTCATTGTCCTTGGATTCTACTTCTCCTGTGGTGGTGGGGAAGTTTCCTTACTTATCTTCTCTCCTCTGAACTCTCTTTTTCCCCTTTCTCTTTCTCTCTCTTTTTTTAAGTGATTCCTTTTGAATATTGCACAGTGAAATCTTAGGCCTTTATCTAAGAAGGTTTAAAAAGCCAGCCACAAATCCAGTGTCACTGATGCTTTCTCTGGCTCAGGGTGACTTTTGTCTTCCATTGTCGCATGAGAAGGCTGATCTGGGAGGCGCAGAGCCAAACAGCAAATGACTCAGAGCCCGTTCATTTCTCTGGGTTGCTTCATCTCCATGGCTCTCCCTGCAGGGAGAGAGCAAGGGCCTGGCTGTGCTGAGGGCTTCCTTTGTAGTAGACGCAGAGCTGGCCGCTACTTTCTTACTTGTTGAGACCTGATAGGGTACTCAGCATAATGCTACAGCCGGGATGAAACCTCTACCTGTGGGAGTTCTGCTCTGAGCATTAGCCACACTCAGACATTCGGAGCACAAGGCTGAGTGGTGTGCAGGGGGTTCTGCTGATTTCTTTTGTTCGGTTTTTCCTACGTGTGGTACAGAAAGTGACTAAGTCCTGAATCTGTTTCTGTTAATAATCACAATGGAGCCACAATAACGTAAGGTTGTATGCTGTTTTTAAAATATTCCAATATATCAGTATATCCAGTTATTTGCAAGTTTCAGCCTTGGAATTTTACCTCCTGCTCCCTGGAGCAGGCAGGGTAGAGTACAGAACCTCTGTCCAGAACTTCTGGGCAGCCCTCATGCACGGGTCATGTAAAGGCTGCTGAGCCACCTTGTCAACTAAGAAGCATGCAGTGGAGGGGAGGCAAGAAAGATCCCCCACCCCCGCCCTCCCCCCATGACACTTTCTGTGTTACCACTATTAGGAAACATTTGGTCTGAAAGGTGGAAAAGAGTCGTTCAGGTTCACAGTCCCTTGTGTAAAATGTTAAGAGCTGAGTATGTTTCAGAATTCAGAAATGTCCAGGTTTTAGCAGGGGAGTGAAAGGCACGTAGCATATAGTAATGTTCCCAGAGATCGGGGACAGCACCCCACAATCACACACATTAATATTTCTTCAGGAAAAAAATGAATCTTCACACAAAGAGGAATGAGTTAAAAGTACTCGTGTCAGCGCCTGGCACGTTTTGCTGCTAAATGTGGCTGCTTACATTTGGTTCTGATCTTTCAACTTTCGAGTTGCAAGTAAGGGGTAGTGGACACGTGTTGGCGTGGTAGAAGAGGGTCAGCACAAGCGCACTGAGGCCTGGTGGTGGGTAATAGAGCCGGGTCACAGGGCTGACCCTTGTGATCTTGTGGCTCTCCCTCCTGGGCTCCTTTCCCCTCCAGCCTCTCTGCTTTTCCGTCAGACAGGAGTGACACTTGCTTTGTGGGCTGTTGGAAGGGCAAGCTAACATGACACAGGAACGTAGTGATGGACTGTGGTGAGTGCTCCTTAAATGCTAGTGGTTACGGTTATGCCTCATCTCTCCCCCGTCCGTCTACCAGGTGAAAATGCTCTGACGTGTTGTGGCAGGGCCGCTGGGGGATGGGGCCTCAGTGGCATGGGTGACTCTGATTTCACTGCAGAATCAAAAACTCCAAATTTTTATATTGAAAACTCATTTCTTGTTAAATGACTAATACCACCTTAAAATTGGCTTGCAAAATGATTAGACTTTTCAATGCTGAATAAATGTTTTAATTAACATACTTAAATCTCCTAGATGCTTCGTTATAACTGTATCTGCGGAAGGAATATTTATCCCTCACTGATTTGCCTTTATGAGGCCCTCTTACAGGTTCTACTCAGTCCCTTGTTTTTCAGAAAAATATTTGAAAAGGGCGTGGTCGATAATGCTAGCACTCTAACAAAGATATAACTGAGGTTTATAATTTAGTATATTGGAAAAATAGCATTGGAAGATATCTTTCCAATTTTACAAAAAAACAAACAGACTGCAGGGACATTTGGTGAGTTTTGTAGGGCAAAACAATTTATTGTGAAGTATCTTTTGTAAAGTAAGCTTCTGCTTTTAAATTCATAAAGGCCTTCCTTCTAAAAGTTGGGGCCGGAAATGGGGAGATCATTGAAAAAGAATTGCCTTTGTTTATAGCCTTATCTTGTACTTTGTAATCCATCAACAGAAATTCCCTTCAAGTATCAACATCTGTTCTAATGATGCATGATCTTCACATGCAGGAGATTTCATTTTTCTGGCCTTTCCTCGTTATTCATGAAGGTTTATAATTACAGATGCTTGCTGTACTGTATTGTTGCAATGGAGACAGAAGAGTTAAAACAGGTTTTCAGGAGAGTAGAGATGTTAATTCTTTGGCGGGCATTTGCTCTGCAGGACTTAGTAGCACTTAAGTGGGCCAGAGTAGATCAGCCTCTGTTTATTTGCCTTGTGTTGCCTGCCTTCACAGCTGAACTACCAGCAGAAAGTCGGCATCATGTACTGCAAAGCTGGACAGAGCACGGAAGAAGAGATGTACAACAATGAATCAGCCGGCCCAGCCTTCGAAGAGTTCCTTCAGCTCTTGGGGGAGCGTGTTCGGCTCAAAGGATTCGAGAAGTATCGTGCACAGCTTGACACCAAAAGTAAGAAATACTTACACCCCCTACTGGGTTTATTTCTCCCTGCTGTGTTGATGTTCACCTGCTAAATTGCCCATTAAACAGCACTGCCACTTGTTGCAGAAAACTCCTCGCGATGGAGGAGAGGAAGCTGGGGAGGGAGGGATGTGGCTGCAGAACATGGGAAGACCACAATCAAAGTGGCGAGGGTCCGACTGAAAGCGTGTTGTCAGAGGTGTGGGTGGGACAGAGGTGTGGGTGCAGATCTGCTTCCTGGACAGTGTGGCGTGAATCTCACTGTATTTGGCGGAATGGTAAAGTGATTAAAAACTCCAGCAACTTATATCCATCTGGTCGTAAGCCCTTGAGTTTTTGACTTGCATTGATTCATTTCATAAACCTCATGTTTCTCTTTGAGTCAGGCTTTGCATAGCTTTTCTTGTTCATTTTTGTATTCTTTTAAAATCTAGGAGGGTTTTGTTTGCTTATTTTCTGTTGTTATTGTCCATCATCAAACCGCTAAGAAAATAGGCTTCTTAGAGTATTAGTCTGCTCATAAAATGTGTTGATTAAAAGCACAATAATGAAGCAATCTGTTTACATACTGCTCATGAGCATACAGGGTTGTCCACTCTCACCACCCCCACCCCCTCCTCGGTCATTAATAAAACAGTGACGTTCACAGGGACCTATTTTGACTGGAGTATGTGGGCTACTGCTGTGTGGCTATGCGGAAGCAGTTTTAAGATTTGTCTCCAGGTCCATCCATAGACATCTTCGACATTTTTCTTTGAGAAGGTCTTTGGATTAGCACATCTGTATTGCAGTCTGTAGTAATCTCTCTGATTTTCCACACAGGAAATTAAATAAGAAGTTGAGTCATGAAAACAGAAAAGCATTCATAAACTACTGCAGGGAAGAATTTCCTGTTGCCATGGTTTTGCTGTTTCCAACTTGGAAACGACATGCTAGGGAGACTATTAAAACCCATAGATAGCCGGGACCCTAAAATATTATTTTAACATCCCATGTTCTGCTTGCAGCTGCACACAATTTTAAATATCAATATGTCCTTTAAATCTCAGTTTGTCCTTAAACTCCTTTTATCCAGATCTCCTGACATTTACTCTGTACAGACCATCCACGTTGTCCCAGTTTGTTGTGTTCTGTGCGTTATCACCGCCACCGAGAGCTACTGAAAGGGCCGGGGGAGAGCATGCAATAAACACCCTGATTCTGTAAATGAACAGCCACGCTGGGAGTCAGTAAGATTATGTATTATTTGTGTATTTACACATTCCCAGCCCCCTTTTGATGATGAAAAACAACGCGAGAAATGTATAGCCAGGCCATCCCTAAGCACTGTGGCATTGAGTAAGGCAGCAAAATAATCATTCTGTGGGCGTTTTGCCCCAATTGCCCAGGGACCATAAAGGCTAGAGGGGGCTGAGCTTGGACAGCACAGGTGTCTAGATACATAATACACTCAGCAGGGAAGGGTTCCTTTTCACTAAAACTACTCTCCTTTAAGGCTCCTTGCGACCTTTCAGAGCATAGCTTTGGAGAAGAGTTCATCATTTTCTGTTCCTTCAGCGTACCGAGTTTCCTAAAATGAATGAAAAGTAGGAAAGTGGTTTTTATTCTAAAGCCCTGAAGAAGACAGTAGGTATATTTATCTCTCTTGCTTCAAGCTGATAGGGTCACAAACTAGAGGGGACCGTTAGTCTCATCATTTAAACAGGTATAAATGATAACAGACCACAGAAATAGGGACCAGCCAGCCTCTGCACACCCCAGCAGCCCCTTCCCGGCCACGGCACACCCAGAGATGAGATGAGACTGCTCTGTGTGCTGTGAGGTAATGTCACTGCAGTTTCTCTAGCTTTATTTTGTGTGAAGATCCTTAAAAAGAGAAAATGCTTCCCAGAACAGGCATTCCTAAAGAATGAGAACATGTACATGTGACAATGTAGATGTCACTTGGATCTCTGGATTTGTAGTTTTCATCAAATTAAAACATTATTTGTCAATCTTCATTTCTCTATTTTTTTCTGCCTCCTCCTTCCTTAATTTTTAGCTGGTTTTTCTCTGTTTTTGTTTGCATAATTCCTATTAATGTATATTCAAGTTCACTGTGTTTTTCTTTTCTTCCGGCGTGTCTTAATCTGCTGTTAATCCAACTCAATGAAGTTTTCACTTAGAATATCGTAATTTTCAGTTACGTTTGATTCTCTTATATTTTCCTTTTCTCCTCCTTTAAATCCTTGAACATGTTTATAATGGCTGCTTTTAAAGTCCTCATGAGCTAATACCATCATCTCTGTCATTTGGAATTTTCTCCTGCTTTGAGAAAACATTTTTCTGCCTCATGTGTCTGGTTATTTTTGATTGGATAGGGAACATTGTAAATATAAATGTTTAACTGTAGAATGTATGGATTTTGTTATCTTCTTTAAAGAGTGTTGAATTTTGTGCTGGTAGGCAGTTAAATTACAGAACAGCCTGATCTTTATGGATCTCGTTCTTAAGCTTTATTGAAGCACACCTAGAGCAACCTCTTCTCTGACAAATTTAGCTCTACTACTAAGGCAGGACTTTTCTTGAATATGAATACCTGCATATTCAATGAGGTATCTACTCTGGTCATCCCCATGTGAAGCGTGAGAACTGTCTGGCTTATAATTCTCTGGTAGTGGTTCTTTCACTAATAGTTTTTCTTTACATTGCTTTGGAATGCCATTCTATATATATGCAATTTAATATGCATCATGCACATTGTGGGGGACCCCTGAGCAGATCTGAACCTGGTCATCCCCGTTGGCACTGTACTCGGCAGGTATGAGCCTGCCCCCTCAAAGCCCTGCTCTGTGCTGTTGTTCCCAAAGTGCCTCCAGGTTTAAAGCCGGGAGAATCGCAGGGCTCACCTTTGATTCTCTTTTCTCAGGGATCACTGGGCAATGCTGCCTGTTGTAAAATGTCTGAACAATTGCTTCAGATATGTTGTCAACTTTTCTACTTACTTACAATGGGAGAGCAAGTTCTGTACCAAGTACTGTTACGGCAGGAAAGGGAAGTCCCTGATACTTTTTATAGATGCCGTCTCATGTCATCTCCACAAACCCTGGTAGATAACAGTTAGCCCCGTTTCAGAATTTTTTTTTTTTTAGATTAACCGACAAGTCAAACGTTAGACAGCTAGTAAGCACTAGGGAAAAGGAGCAGGTCCCAGTGGCACGGTTAATGAAGTAATCAGAGAAAGCACAAGTGTAAAATTGAGCTCGGCGAAGCCAGAGCTCTGCCTTGTGGCTTGTGTCTTCCCTTCTCTTAGCCCGTGGGCTAAAAATACTCAGTTCACCTCATGAGACAGTTCTACTTGTCATGTATTATAACTCTACTCAGATCTTAGTACTTTGGTAAAGGAGGGAGGGGCTTAGGGAAGGAAGAACTGATGGAATTATTGAACCATTTCTTCTTTTTCCCACTTTTATACGCAAAGTCCGTTTTCCCGTCTCAGAAATAAGGATTTCTAACAAATAAGCTACAGCTGTGTCAGGGCTTGGACCAGTTCTATAATGAAGGGATTTGCAGTAGTGGATTTGGGGTTCCTTTTCTTGGTTCCTTGTTTGGATGACATAACCTCTAGATACTTAACAATCCGCTCACACTGAAGTAAATACAAAAATAAACTTCCCACCAAGCCACTTGTTATTTGAAAGCTGGAGACCACCCTCATTTTTACTCGTGCATATGGATTATTACTTTGGAAATTCGTTTCTGCCTGAGGCTCGTTTGTCAAGTCAGCACAGAGGAGACTTAGAAGCCCTTTGTTAACTATTCCTTTAAAGCCTTCGTTAATTTGCTACAATATTAGTGAATGTTTGTTTCTTCTCTCATTTTTTAACAGTGTGTGGTGTTAAAAAACCATTGAGATTCAGGGTCTTAGAAGACAGACTTTTAATAAAGAAAATAGATCCTTCTGCATTTGGAATATCTGAACTTTGACAGGGACAAGGACGACACTAGCATCTTTAAAAGTTTTTCATGTGAAAAGGGCTTCTTGGGGTCCTAGAGACCGATGAAGAAAAGGGGTCTTTTTTGGCCTCCTTAATTGTGAACTGTATTATAGTCTAAAGTTCTTTGTCTTTGAGTGTTACTGAGATGCACTTGGCAAAGAAATTAAAATATATTAAAGGCCCTACTTAAGGAAATGACACTTTTTACCTGCACAAAATTCTAAATTCTAATCAGCACATTTCTTGAACATCTTTTATGGACTGTAGTTTTTATGTATATTATTTCACTTAATCCTCAGCACAGTGAGATAGATACACAGGAGCAGAGAGGTAAAGTGACTTGATTGTGGCAATTTAGCAAATGATGCTACTGGCATTCAAATTTAGATCTTCTTACTTCCAAGCTGGGAATCCAGGTAATTGCAGGCATCTTGCACGTGAGCGGTAGATAAGAAGTAGTAGTGGCTGACTCCTGAGTATCAGCCTCACCTTCTCTGGTCCTTTTCCTCTCAGTGTTAGCAGTTTCGAGGAGCCTGGAGTCCCATGCTCCTTCGTGTGCACACTCACAGATCCCTTGTGCTGACACTCAGTGTGAGTTTGCCTGTGTGGAGCAGGGTAGTACAGACTCTGCCTGATCTCATCCTGATGACATTGAAGTAAAGTTAACTTGTCTCCTGATCATGGCTAAAGGTACACTGAAAAAATATTAGTAAATATGGTAGATGGAATTCAGGTGGAATTCTTGACTTTCCCAAACACTTCATTAGTGAGTAAAAGAAAGAATACCAGAGAGCAGAAGTGTGCCTCCTCACAAATGTGTGCCAGTGTTCCATAGATCAGAGCATGTCTCTGGCTGTGTTTCTGAGCATGGACTTCAGACCCTGAGGTAAGGCTGCATGGGTGGGAGCTCTGGGAGTCTTCAGTGGTGGCCCCCAGCAGCCCGCTGCCTCTCATAATGTTTCAAACTATGTATGGTAAGAGTCCGTCCCACAGCCTGTCTGATTTTTGTCTTGGCATTCCATGTGTTCTCCAGTGGCGAGGGCATTAATAAACTGAACTTAAGCTTTCTTCATTCTGTTGACTTTATTAGTCTACATGTGTTTGTTTAACGAGATTACTTTTCTCCTGTGTTCACAAATCTCTAAAACTAGGAACTTTCCAAAAATCAATAGCACAGGCTTGTTTTCCTTCATTTACCTTTTCTTAACTCAGACACATCTATTAGTAACCAGAACATGGTTATGTAAAAGTCTAATTAGCGTTTTCCTGATTCAGATCCATACACTTGGACCTTTATCCTCCAAGTTTTAGATTAACTAAAAGCAAAAGAGCCAAGCCAAAAGAGAAGTCAAGGATGAATATGACATTGACCGTATCTGAAATTGCTTATTAACCCGTCCATACCACCTTCCAGTAGAAATGCCCACCGAATGTGCAGGATATTTTCACTTATCTATACCTTTCAAAGCAGCTAAGAAGAATATTCTTATCATTCCTAAATTACTCAGGGTCTTCTTATCATCTAGTTTGAATATTAGAAATTTTACTTGCTGTGGCTTGGCATAAAGTGCTGACCTTATTAGTGGAAATAAACTACTCGCAGGAGGAAGACTTGGAGGCAAATACACGATTATCAAGATGACCCATATGCTGCCCGAGCTCACTTTTTAAAGTTTAAAGCTCCATACAGATACGAAGGGGCATTATTGTCTTTTCATTCCTCTCGCACAAGCATATTCTCCCTTAAAAATGAACTTAATGTACTCTCCATACAAAGAAAAAAGGATGCTTGTCCTTTTCCTGATTGTCATTCTGTTAAGTTTTTCATGGTTTCGGGGCTTTAAGGTTATTAAAAATATAATAACAACATTGGGTGCCTTATTTAGTCATTAGTGAATATAGCAACACTTCATTTTTCCATTCTGTCTGGTAAAGTTTAGCAAATTTTACTGTGTACACAGTAATTTAAGGATTTGGGAGTTCCTTTCTTCTCGGAGAGTTTCACTGTTTTAGCCCTAGTTTCATCTTTAAAACGTTTGAAACTGTTTCTACACTGTAAAATTATCAGGTTTTCCGAGGTCCCAAGGAAAGGCTGGTCACACGACACACGTCACGTGAAATGAGGCAGACACGGGAGACACGGAGACTGGAGTGGAACAGCAGAGGACCCTCGGGGTCTCACTTGAGCTTTCCTCTCTGGCAGTGACCCTCCTAGAATTAGGCATAGAAAGCAAAACGTCTGTCTGAAATGAGCACTGGATGACAATTTTTTTTCTAATTCATTAATTTTGCTTAAAATTGATTTGAAACACTTAATTTAAGGACACGTCAGAGCTGACACATTCACTTTTAAAGTTTTAAAATGTACTAATTTGTTCTAGAGGTATTTATAGCAAGGATCCTTAGCCGTAAGTTCTTCAGACTCAAGACTTGTCTTAAATAGTTGAGTTATTCATTGTAGTAATTTGTAGAGGTTGTGTGTGTGTGTGTGTGTTAGTAGTCATTACCATTTAGAAGATATTTTTCTTGGAGAGTTATATATATTGGTACATGTATTTGCAGTTTTTGAAAAGGAGTCTTTCAGCTTGTTTTTAAAACCCTTTGCATTTTATGTCAGCTTCAAAAGTCAGATCCTCCCAGAAGCTCAAGGTTGGAACTTAGGGCTCTAGGACTTCTTTACAAGGGTCTGCAAGGTACCCTTGTGGTCTATTCTTGGAGCAGCGCCTAAGGGCAGTGGAACTGCTGCATGACAGTCTCCCTGGGGGTGTTTATTAAAATAGATTTCTCTACCCAGCCCTACACTTAGCAGTGTTTCTGGGGGTGAGGCATGGGGATTTGTCTTTTAAACTAGCTCCCCAGGAGACCCTGTGCATGCTGAATTTTGCAACCCACTGCCCTTTTGATAGATGCCAGAGGCTTTGTCTTGCAGCATCATTCTCTAAAATTCAGTGAAGTGTTTTGGTCCTCAAAATTATGGTTGAGTGAGGCTTGAGTTGACCCAGAATGAATGCACTTCTGTTCATTTAGCAGCCTGTAAGCCCAGGTCCTTCAAATCTAAAGGTAGTTTCTTTCAATTGAGCAGTTGGTAATTCTTGGGTTTCCAGGCATTTAGGGCACATTGATTTATTAATGACTAAGGGGTAGAGACCATTTTTGTTTTCCCCTAAGGAAGATGAGAGTAGAACACATTCTTAAAAAATTGTTAGACATTGCTATAGTACCTTTGTTATTCATTGTTACAATCTTGATAAATTTCCATCTGTTAAGAACAAAATAGTTTTCTTGTTGAATCGGAAATATTTGAAAAGATGTTCTTAACTTGATGTCTGTGGAAAGAAGTCAGACACTTATGAACTTAAATGGGAAATAATTTTACATTTATTTTCATTGACCCTGTCAGCCAATGGTTACAGTGCTACTTCAACACCAGCAGGAATCCCCGATGTGGGGTGTGATGAAGAAGGAAACTATTCAGTGCACACAGCTCAATTATGAGACAGCATGGTTGTGGAACAATATGGCCGTGAGGCGAGGCCCTTCTCTGACTAGACAGCTCTTCCAGCTCTTCTCCAGGCTGGTCCAGAGAGATGTCTTCATTGTTTTGTCTTTAGTGTTTCAGCTCTAGCTGAGAAAATAGTCTTCCATGGAAAGGAAAGTTCATTCCCTGAGTCAGAGGGAAGTTGACTTACATAGAGAGAAATTCCTACCCTGAACCTGTTTGGTCCATCTTCATGCAGATGAGGACTCCAAATCCTCACAGTTTGATTGGTCCAAAAAGCACTGTCCTGATTGGTTGGAGAAGATGCTAATAGGGATGTAGCTGTGCAGCTCTGTTTAGATGGGAAAAGTCTCAGTTCTGTTGGAGATTGGTTGGAAAAGATGCTAATGGACAGGGAAAATCTCAGTTCTGTTTGTTGAAATATGATTCCAGGACCTCCTTTATAAGGGTTGGCTAGAAGGCAGGAACACAGTGCAGGCAGGCAGTTCAGTTCAGGCTTCTCCGTAAAGCATGGCTTACCTGAGAGGCTCCAGTTTAGAAAGAACTGCTAGGCTCTGTTTTTAAATCGGAGCCCAGGTAGCCATCAGGAGTCCTTCTTGGGAGGTATCTTCTCTCTCAGGGTCCACAACCCCTAATTAAAGTTCAGCATTTCCTTCAATTATGAATGTAGGCAACAAAGCACAGTAGTTAATGTAGTTAGTGTAAGCTCTACCTGTTATTTTACTGTCAAAAGAAAGCACTGGTCTTTTCATATCATACTGTAGATTGTTGTAGATATTATAAAACATTGTATCACTACTTCAAATTTATAATAGTTATTAGACCAGCTGCTAAGACTTGTTACATAAATCTTTTGTTATTGTATCCTATTTCAAAATTACTCTGAAAACTGAAGTCTCAATATAATTGACTTCTGTTGAAACCTTATGTATTTTATGTGTTTATAAATATTATTCGGAGAAGGAGTCTTTTGGCTTCATTGGACTGCCAAAGGGAATCAGGGTATAAAAAAACGGGGTAAGAATGCCTATTCCAGATCTTGTTTAGGGTCTTTTCTTTCTAAACTGTCTCCTCTTTTTGTTTTGAGGTAGTTCTCGAATATTGACTCTTTTCCCTACTCGTATAGTCATCTCATCATTCTTGCATTTTATTTTATTTTATTTTATTTTTTACCGTAGCTGACTCCACTGGAACCCATTCTCTGTATACAACCTACAAAGACTATGAAATCATGTTCCACGTCTCTACCATGCTGCCGTACACACCCAACAATAAGCAACAGGTAAGAGATCCTTGCATTATCTGTGTTTCCTCGCCCTTGTTTTATTTCCCCCAGAAGCCTAAGTGGCCAGTTTGTAAAATCTTAAGCCAGAATTTAATGTTGCACCTGCCACCGCAGCAGGAAACTCTGCATTGCGGAAGCAAGAAAAAGCAAATGCGCTGAAAACAAATGAAGAGGCACAAATTCTAGGTTAACAGCCAGCTGGGTGGCTTTGTGAATTAATAGTTTTCTTTTCGCCCACGGAGACTGAGGCTTTTATGAAGTCTGAAGAGAACAAGTTGAAATCATGCTGATGAGATGACTCTGCAGGGTTGCAAGGAACGTATATGAGTGGGTGAAGCTTCATCTCAAGAGGCCAATGTACAGGGCAGGAAAGTACTGATGTTTCATTTCATGCTGCAAAAGAGAAACGAACATGGAGAAAAAGTAGAATAAGTGTCAGTGGGATCTCAGAAAAATGTTTGTTTTTAACATATTTGTCAGGAGATAGCAGGGAACCTATATAACAATTGCATTTATGCATATCCTACACAGAGTGTCTTTATAAAACATCTAAAAGCACAGTGCCTGTTGCTAAGATGTAGCTACTGAGAAACTACAGTGTGGAAACTAAGAAATGACAGATTGTTACAGAGCAAAATGGAAACTTGGCAGTATTGTTTTAGGGTATATGGTAGTTGTTGATTTAAAAAAAAATTCAAAATAAATAATACCAAACTGAAATTTAAAAGAACCGGAACTACCCTCCTTTCAGTGGCTATTATGAACACGAGGAGTCCAGTATTACTTCTGACCTTAAAATGGGTATGGATTTTGTTATTGTCAGCTTTTGTACTGACAGAATACAGGCCTGCTGCAGAATGAATCACAGCCTCTTTCTTAAGACTTAGCCAAACACAGATCTCATCTAACACTTCATCACTTTAGGTTTGATTAAATCATAAATCTGGGTAATAAAGTTTTGCCTCTTATGATTACCAAAGTAATCAAAATTAGGAAGCAAAGCAGTGAATCAGCTATAACTCTGAAATAAGCCAATTTGAAGGTGAATTCCCTCATCTGAGATTTTTGTGCAGACAGTTTATTTTGTGCAGATCCCAAGTTTTAGATTTCTCTGAGAGGAAAACATGCTAAGAAAAAGATACTAAACTTCTTATTCTGACCAGAAGTAGACAAAAAATTTAGTAACATTAACAATTGATCTTTAAAGGGGAAATGCAGTCTTATTTTACCTGATTATTAATAAGATTCAATCAGTTGTTTATTTCTAACTAAATGAGTTGAAATGCTGAGCAGAGTGAGTTGACATTTAAATGGACAGCTGTCTAAATTATTTAATTTTGGAGTACAATCAAGGCAAAAATATTATCTTCCTAAATTAGAATGAAAGAGTAATTGGTATCGTTACATATTAAGAAATTTTAGCAGTGAGGGGAAATTGGGACAACTATAATGGAATAATAATAAAGAAAAAGATATTTTAGTTTTCTAGCTGAAGAATTTACTTCTATGTAGATTACTCTATGCTTGAGGCAAAAAAACAGAGAGAACGCATCTTTTATAATCTTTTTGTGCCGTGACTGGTATGGCTCAGTTGGTTGGGTGTCATCCCACAAAGTGAAAGGTTGCTGGTTCGATTCCCAGTCAGGGCAACATGCCCGGGTTGCAGGTTTGGTCCCAGGTTGGGGCGTGTGCTGGAGGCAACCGATTGGTGTTTCTCTCCCTCTTTCTCCCTCCTTTCTAAAAATAAATAAATAGAATCCTTTAAAAAAATTTTTTTTGCAGGAATTTGTTATAAATATTTTCATTATATTTAATGTGAGGTGATAGATTCATTTCTACTTGGGCCCTTCATTAAGACATCGATGTTACACGTTAAGCTGTGGTTCGAGAAAAGAATGTGTCACAAAGACAATGACACCATGCAGGCAGGAGTGACATGACACACAGACAAGTTATTTGTGTGTTTGGTATGTCTGTGATCTCGAGTAGATTAATCATCTTTAATAATGGGTATGTTCTGTATGGCCATCAATACAGACCAGCCTTTATCTCGGTAACATCTGATAATATGTCATGTTTAGAAATGAAGTAAATGGCCTCATTAGAAGTTAATTTGGGATGCTTTAAAATTCCTAAGGTTAAAAGTACATTTCCTGAACATTCTAACTCCCAATTCTCAGCCCTAATCTAAAAGGTCATTGTTTCTCTCAGCTGGCAGCCAATTCTAGATCATTGACTTTACTGGTATGTAGTTAGTTTATGTAAGTTAGAGTCACTGGAGAATTTTTTTTAAGTTTTATAAATGCAGGCTTGTGTCTGATGGTAGGTAGTTTATTTGAATGTCATGTTACTGTGCTTCTTATAAAAGCTTCAATATAACAAATATGAGAAGTACAAAATTGGGTTAATTTTTCTTCATAATATTAAAGTATCTAGTAAACGTTTTCTGCATGGCCTGGGATGACCCGGGTGCCTGAAGCTGAAAGCCACCTTTCCCAAACACCACTTAGTGTGGGACAGGAGGTGGCTTCAGGTAGCTTTCATGCCACTTAAAGAAGCTGTTTAAACTTGAATTTTAACCTGCTTTTAAATTGTTACAGATTCTGGAATATTACTAATTTCTACTTTTCCAGTTTGGGACACAAAA
This sequence comes from Macrotus californicus, assembly GCA_007922815.1. Lineage (NCBI taxonomy): Eukaryota > Metazoa > Chordata > Mammalia > Chiroptera > Phyllostomidae > Macrotus > Macrotus californicus. The sequence goes on along the minus strand of VMDR010012243.1, from coordinate 7,278 downwards.
AGCATATGGGAAAACACCTTAGCCATATTTCTTTAAATGAAGGTAATTAAAGCAGAACATAAATGGTTATAATTACTTTGGCCATTCTCATCTCTAAAAAAACCTTTTCCCTATGGCAAGTTCCCTTCTTAAATGAAAATGGAACAAAACTGTCGTTATGGAAACTAAGGATTTAGAGACGCTGGGACTTGGCGTAATATTGGATAGGTCTGTTTGAATCAGCTATATATGCTATGCAGATTTCAGAATATTCTTTTCCATATTCTTCCTTGGAGGGAATAAGGCAGGCTAAATATTGACAATAAAGACTACCTACCTTAATATGTACTGATTAATGATGAATGTTTTTAGCCCTGGCTGATGTAGCTCAGTGGATCAAGCACCGGCCTGCGAACCAAAGGGCTGCAGGTTCGATTCCCAATCAGGGCAAATACCTGGGTTGGGGGCCAGGTTCCCAGTAGGGGGAGCGCAAGAGGCAACCACACATTGGTGTTTCTCTGCCTCTCTTTTCTCCCTCCCTTCCCCTCTGCCTACAATTAAAAATAAATAAATAAAATAATGTTTTAAATGCTGTTACATAAGAGAACGGAGGAGGAAAAAGCAAAACGTCATTTATGTTTGCTTATTTTTTCTTTTAGCTCCTACGGAAGCGACACATTGGAAATGATATCGTAACAATTGTTTTCCAAGAGCCTGGCGCACAGCCCTTCAGCCCGAAAAACATCCGATCCCACTTTCAGCACGTCTTCGTCATCGTCAGGGCTCACAGCCCCTGCTCGGACAGCGTCTGCTACAGGTATGGGCACCGTTGCAGAGGCCGGTGGGCCTTGCCTGGGGCACACGGATGGCCCCACCCAGCTCTGCTTTCTCAGGAGGCCTAGGAGGTCTCCTGCTATTTATTTTTGTCTTTGAACTGTGTGTGCGCATGCACACGCACGGTTTATTCACATGGTGATGTAAGCTGATGGCACTGGCTTCACCCAGACGTGCTGGTGAGACACCTGCTGTTTCCATTTGCACCTCCTCCTTAGGTGATGTCCTTCATCCCTGCCATCTGGTCACCAACTAATTACTCATACTGCTAATTATATTTTGCTTTTGGCATGGCAAGAACAGAGAAGAATGGTCAAAGTAAGTAGGGAAGAGAAGGTTGTTTTGTTGTTGTTGCCTTTAATTACTAAATATTTAAAGAGCCCAAACACCTGCTGAGGACTGATTCACTCTAAGATTTCTGACTACAATATTAGAGGCCTTTCTATGCTTTATCAAGCATTCGGTGGGATTGTCTCAATGTCCCTCATGGACCTAGTCTCATGAGTCTCAGAATTCAGGCATCTATCTGCAGAGGCCTTTGCAAGAACACTGGAGGCGTTTGGTGTTGAGAGGAAGATGCTGGGTTGATAGGGGTGTAGTGCCAAAAAAAAGATGTGAAAAGATATTCTGGCCTTAGTAAGATGTTTCTAATAGGAATCTGCCCGTTCAGAATATGAAGTTTTATGATATCTTTCAATCCCTTAAGCTTGGAAGATGAGGCTTGGTTAATTTTGGGTATTTGTTTTTGAATTAATACAACCGCCTCTGCAGAAAGTGGCCAACACAGACTGGTAATTGGATTGTTGTGAGATCCACAACTGTCTCATTCTAGGTGTGATTTAAGTTCATTACAGGCGTAGAGCAAGCAAGTTCAAAAAACAAGGCCAATGAAGGTCACTTTGGACGACTGCTGACTGTCGGCATCTTTGGACATTCCGCAATAACTACGTGTGTTGAGCTCTTACTGTAAGCCCGGCACTGGTTTAGGCACTTCACATGTATTCCCTCATTTAAAAAACCAGTGAGGTAGGTACTGTTTTCGTCCCCACTTTCAGGGGAGGAAACCGAAGCACGTGGGGAGAGGTAACTTGTCTGAGGTCAGCTGGTAGTGGGCAGAGCTGCGGTTCCCCTGCACTGGGTCTGATTCTAGCGCCCAGTCTCTTACTGCCTCGCTCACGTGCCTTGTGAAGCAGGGGGTCTTTGCTGCCCCTGCTGCTGACTTACCAGCTAGGTCTGTGGTTTCCTGGGCTCAGGGGTGGAAACATAAACAGAGGAGACCTAGATCTGAAGCCTCTTCTCGAGAATATGGCCTCTGGAAGCTTCTTTAGTTTGGTGTGGAATAAAAGTAGGACATTTGATGATAATTGGAATGGGTAACTGTTTGCGTTTAGAAAATATCCCAAGCCACTGAAACAGACTAGGTACTGGGTTCCTGCAAAGGATTTCATGCTACTTTGTAGATAGAAAGCTAACCTGTTTAAACAGTCACTAGGAAGTTTGGGGATGTGGGAGCCTGTGCAGTTTCATCTAAGGAGGGATTCTCCTTCAAAAGCCTCGGTATCCAATAGAAATATGGTGCAAGCCACATGTAATTATATATTTTTAGTAGTCATGCTTTTATAGTTAACAAGAAATAGGTAAAATTTTAATGATATGTGTGTTGAGATAATACCTAAATATTATTTCAACAAGTAATTTTTCAATTTAAAGTTATTGAGATACTTAAGTTTTTGGACTAAGCTTTGACATCTAGGGTGCACGTTAGACTTACTGCTCATCTCAGGATACTCAGTTTTATTGGAAATAATCTGTATTTAGATTTCTTAAAATTTGCAATTGGAAAAGTAAGTTGACGTACTCAGATTTTTCTACTCATGCTTTTAAAAAAGCATTTTAAATAACTGAATCGAGTGTCAGTTTTTGAAATTTAATATACTTTAATACTCCTTGGCACGCTAGCCACATTTGACTCCTTGGCACGCTAGCCACATCTGAAGTGCCCAGTGGCCACGTGGGGCCAGTGCAAGTTTAAACAGACTGATAAGGAGGGAGCTTCTCTTTGCCTCCTCCAGCACTTGGCTGGGTGAGGAGGTGGCACCTCTTTGTTCTTTTCAGGCCCACACCTCCCACCCCCAGCCTGATAATCGTGGTTTTTGCAGTTGCCCTCGTATTTTTAATTTGTTGCCTGGAGAGCCCATCTTCACCGCACGTGTGATGCAGGGGGCCTCTGCAGGAGGACCCTGGACAACCCTGCTGAAGACACACGGCTAGTCTGGACTCTCCTAGGTGCCGTGCTTGTTTGGAGACCCAGTTCCCTGCTGGTAAACTGAACTCTTCCCTTGTGTGACTCCAAGCCAGATAATCAGTTTGTGACATGCATGAAGGAATTGCAAGAAACTAAAACAGTCATCTTTTCCTGTCGTAAACTTAAGGCTCATTAATTTTTTCAGTCCTTCTCCAACCGAGGTAGGCGTGTTTCCTGGAAGCACGTGGAGAGGCCAGGAGAGGCTTAATGGCCCAGAAGAAGTGGGGCACCTCTCTCGCTGTCTTTAATGCCTGGTGGAGCGGGTCTGAGGGGTTTGTTTTCTCATGAAAAGTACAGTATTGGGAAGTAGAATGGAAAATTTGTATTGATTTTAAGGTAAAATGTGGTTTTTCAAAGAGTTTTTATACCTGTGCGTTTTCTCATACTTCAGCCACTCCCCAACCTCCTAGGGATATGATTTTATAGATCTCTTTCATCAGGAGTGCTTTGGTTGAAAAGTTAAGCAATGCATTGACTTATACTAATTTTAGTTAATTTTACTTATACTAGTATTTAATTTTATTAAATTTTATTTAGTTTTTATTTAAATTTATGTAAATATCCCTACGTAATGGAGAGTAATTGAAATGCTTTTTATCATTTAAAAGCTCTAGTTCCCCACGGGCTCCACTGTGAGCACTCACTTTTATTTACTGACATCTACCTGGTGCCTGCCGTGGAGAAAGTGCGAAATTTGTTTTCTCAAAGGAGCTTCTTGCTATAATTGTGCAGAGAAGTGTGGGATCCATATAAACCTGAGCCATAAGAAATGTTCATGAGAAAATGGGGTTTGGTGTGTGTTTCCAAGCACAGGTGGATGGAATCCAGTGGGGAACAGGAATAATTTTAGCAGTGGCCAGCAGAATATGCGGAAGCACAGCCACAGGAAGGTGGAAAGTACAGTAAGAAGACTGATTATAGGAAAGCTTACGAGCCAGCGGAGGCCCTTAGAATGCGAGGCCATCCAATAACACTACACAATGTAAACAAAGTTTTAGGAAAATGTATCCAATGTAAGCATGCAAAGTAATCTCAGAAAGACAAATTTAGAACTTAGTGGTGTTATTTGTTTATTTTTCACCATTCCAGACAGCCCTTGTCATGTATGTGCTGGACACTCTTCTAGGCCTGGGGTGCAACAAGGAAACCAGGAGAGAAACATCCTTGTGGTAGATGTGGAAATGAGGCCCTGAAATGGGGGTTCTCTCTCCCTGGAAAGTTTGCGTAGGAAAAACTGACTAATTCAAACTAATCCCAGAGGCCAGCTAACCTTGAGTAGTAGACAGAGCCAAGAACTAAGAAATTAATCACCAAGTCTGTGTACTAAAGCTTATGCCCATACCTGGTAAGAGAGCCTCCAGTCTCTATTATAATTTTATTTGTGTTATTACAGTGGGCTTACTTGTCTGGTCCCAGTTGATGGAGCAGATTAGAAGCAACAAATCAAAAAGATAAAGGAGCTGTTTAGTGGCCAGAATGTACTGAAAATATCAGTAAGTGATGATTGATAAGGGAGATGCAGAAAAACTATTCACATCAAAAATACAAATTCAGTAAGCACTGCAGTCTGGGGCCGTTTGGTGTGGGAACAACCCACCAGATATACCTGAGGGCCTCTGTGCAAAACCAGTACAAAATTATTTTTCACCATTTTTAACAACTAATGAATTAATGGATGTAGGCATTAATCATGAAAGGCTACTGCAAATATCACCAAAAGAGACAAATGTCATATAATGGGAGAACACAACCCCATGAATGAGTTGATCCTGTCCCCACCCAGCCTCCCCAAATTGACTCTGAATCTGATCAAACCTCTAGAGAAGCCAATTCACAGGAGATACAAAAGACAGAGCGTGTCTGTATTCAGCAAATTCAGACTCTGGACAGCTGTATGGGACAAACAGCCCAATGAGGGGTGGAGTGGAATAAACAGAATAAAAAAATTTTAAGATAAAATTAATTGCAATGTGTTGGCCTCATTTGGAACAAATTGAGACCAAAAGGCTATTAATAAATCTTACAATGTCTTAACTGAAAATTGGAACACTGATTCACCGTTTGATGAAATTAAAGAATTGCTAGTTTTAAAACTAGTGCAGTAGTGTGTTTATAATAATGACCCCGAGTCTTTGAAATAAGTGTTGAATTATGGTCAGTAACTGTGTTTAGGAAGGTGGGAATATGCGCCACTGCTCTCAGAAAGGTATTTATATCCAGTGGTTAAGATGTGATGCATGTTGAAAGGGTTAGGATGAGGTAGCCCAGAACGCACCTGGAATCAGACCAGACGGTTAAACCTCTCAGATCTTAAATTTTCCTCCCTGTGCAGTAGAAGGTTGCTTGACATCTCAAAATCTCATAAGTATCTCATGTAGGCAGGGAGTGCGCTACATGCACATTGAATGCCCATACACTTTTTCTTCTGTTGAAAACAAAATAAATAAATAAACACGCAAGCTTCAACCAGCAGGAGAAACCAAAGTGCGTCAAGTGGTGGAAATGTCTTCCGAAAAGTCCATTCCGAGCCATAGATAAGTAGCATTCCTATTGTCCAACGCGGCTGAACCTCCTAAGATGGTGATCTGAACACTTTGTACACACCTAAACCACTCGGCGAAGTTCAGACTGCCTAGCAAAGCCTACAGCGTGCAGTCCTTCAGGACTAGCCTCTCCTGCCTCGGCCTCCACTGGCACCTCAGTCAGTCCTCGCCTCACCCTCTGTTTCATTCTGGAGACATGTGGAGCTCCTTAGAGCTCCCAGAACATTCCGTACTCTGCCCCTCCTCTTCGCACGTGCTGCTCGCAGGGCAGGAATGCCTCTCCTCACACACGCCCCGCCCCTCCTTCCTCTGATGAATTACTGCTTTTCTTTTTTCCTCTGGAGCGCTCCCCTTACCTCCCAGGACTAGCTAAAATGCACTTCCGGAGCATTTCCAGCAGCACCTTGCACCTCCCCAGAGGAGCATGCAGATCCCTGGATATAGCCCCCACCAGACTTGGAGCTTCTGGAGGGCTGAGCCTGTGTCATCTCATCCTTGGTCCTCAACATGAGCACAGTGCCTCGTGTATAGTTGGTGCTCAGTGAGTGCTAGGAGAAGTCAAACGCCTCCAGGCAGGGAATGGTGGGCACACGCTTGTTCCGCCACTGGCCTTTTCTGCCCTTCGCCCAGCTCTGCTTCCTTAAAAAGCTGGAAATCTGATCCGGACCCCAAGAAGGGGAAACTTCCCTCTACTGTTTTAATGATAAACCCCTTCCTTTTAAATCTGGGGCTGGGAATTGTTTCTTGTTGTTCCCATGGTGTTTCAGGAGTTCAGGTGTCTTACTCTTCTCACTTTTGTCCATTGAGACTTCTGTCCAGATGTGTCTGTAACATTCCCATGTATTAACTTGAAATTGGCTCCGGCTACCAAGAACTGCTACTTCATCCAAGGTCAGCAAATGGTACAAGGTCCAGGCCCACTAGAAACAGCCTAAGGGTGGTGGTCTCTTTGGCCATGTGACTCTTATGGATGGTCCCTTTTTCAAGTATCTCAAGACTGGGAGGTTTAAAAACGTTCTTTCAGGGAAAATAAGCATGGTCTTGTCGTAGAGCAGGCTGTTGACTGTCCCGAAGCTCAAATTCCAATCCTGGCTCTCTCTAGCAAGCTCTGGGCAAATCATTTTACTTCTCTGAGTCTGTTTCCTGGAGAAGTGAAGAGTTTGTACCAGCTGTTCAAATGCAGGTTCAAGGATATGTCAAATGAGTAAGAAGACACAGAACACCTTCCCAGTCCCTCAGTCGTACTCCAAGATTTTGGAGACAGAACATATTTTGTGTTAAAAGGAACACAAATACTCTTCAGTGGAATGCAAAATGAAGATGAATTTTAAGATGGAACTCAAGATTTTCTTGGCAGAGTTCGAGGAGCATTGAATTCTCCAAGTTTTCTTTCCCTCCAGCACTCACTTTCCATGACTGTTTCAGCCTCTGAACTCCGGTCTGTCTGTGTCCTCTAGGTAACCTTCTTGAGTAGAACATCCTAGTCCTCAGCAATTCCAAGCAAAGAAGGCATGGCTATAATTTTAAAGAATGTGTTATTTCTTTTTCTTGCCCTCTCTTTTTTTTTATTGTTCAAGTACAGCTGTCTCCATTTTTTCCCCCACCCCAGCCATCCCC
>VMDR010012242.1:0-26923 GCA_007922815.1 Macrotus californicus | reverse complement strand
GAAAAAAAAAAAAAAAAAGATGTACAAATTGCCAGTTATAAAAACAGTCTTGGGATGTAAAGTATAGCATAGAGGAATATAGTCAATAATATTGTAATAACTGTATATGGTATCAGATGGGTACTAGACTTATTGGGGAGATCACTTCATAAGTTATATAAATGTCTAATCATTATGTTGTATATTTAAAACTAATATAATATTGTATGCAATGATAACTAAAAATAACATTTTTAATGCTCATAAAACTAAAGTTATCAAAATGAAGACATTTATCATTAATTCTAGGGTAGAGGAAACAGGAGAAGATAGCCTTTGTCTTTCTTTTTGGCCTGGAGCTGACAACTTTAGACATAACTTCCACATTAAGAATTAATTTTATTTCTCTCTGATTTACCGTCTTTTATTTTTGGAAAGGCATTGAGCTAGGGTGAGAGGCATTTACTAGACAGGCATCCTTAATACACTGTCCAGACTCTGCACTCATTCTTCCCACAAGTGTCCATGAGAAAGTCAGAGTGCTCCTTCGAATTCCACATCTATCTGTTATTAGCTACATAATTGTGGACAAGTTTGGATCTCTAAATGCCTTAGTTTTTTCACCCATTTAAGGAGGGATAATAATTTGTATCTTTAGAATGCTATGAAGGTTAGAAAAATGAATGTACGGGAAAACACCTAGAGATTAAGCATAGCCCTTGGTACATGTGAGAATACTGAGTGAATGGGAGAAATCAGAGATGAGTCCAGTCCCCATTGCCCACAGGTTAAAATTTGTATATTTCAGATGGGCAATCAGGGTCTTGGACAAATCTGCTCCTTTCCACTGTCCAGTCCTTTTTTCCACAACTGACCTGTTATAGTCAACTTTCTCCAATACATCTTGAATTTGCCCACTTTCCTGTGTCTGTCCGTGCCATTCCCACCACCTTCAGCTTCCATTTGCCAAAATTCTACCCATCTCTCAAGGGCCTCAAATCTCACTGTCTCTGGGAATCTTAGGGGCTCACCTTGTCCTCTTCTAAACCCTGGCCCTTGCTGTCTAGAGCACTCCTGAAGATAGAACCTATGAACCACTCATTGCCTCAACACACTGCAAGCTCCTGCAAAGCAGAGGCCATGTATACAGCACCCACCTCTGTGCACCACAGAACGTGGTGCCTTGTCAAGAGTAGGTGCTGAATAGACTCCTGATTGAATGAATGCACAATTTCTCACCCTGACCCTGTTACGCTCTTGGACAAAACACTTTGCCTCTTTCAGTCTCCATTGACTCAGCTGTGAACAGAGGATAACAGCACGGATGTACTCCCCAGGTGTGCTGTGAAGGATAAACCAATGACTGAAAAGCAATTTGAAAAATGTAAAATGAAATGCTATATATAAATGTTACATAATCAAGATCATTTCCCCCTGTATTATGTTTTATTTGGCTTTATATCTTGTAATCCTTTGTGGGTTTCAGAATTTCACAGATGCAATACCATCCACATTAGCACCTAAATTCTCTTGGGTAATAAATGATTATGTGTATTAAAGCTCACAGCTACTTTTTCCTGGCATACTTACACATGAATCTGTCATGATTTGGACTATTCATAATAACTAATGATACAATTCATTTCTAAGAGATAACCCTTTTTTTTCCTTCTTTGGTTGTCCAATTATCATTCCCATATAGCTGCCTCAAGGGAATTTCCATTAAACCTCACATCCAGATGATGAGCACACTGTTTAGAAGCCCAAATTTTCTAGGAGCTTACAATCAGAGAATTGGAAAGTGGCTTGGGTTTTGAAGCACTGCCTGTTTTCTGTGGGCCTTTTAATCCCAAACTCTGAATCCCCTCATTTGCTTTGTTGTAATGTGTGTGCTATCAAGTGCTCATGGCAGCCTGATTTCCTAGGTACCAGGAAAGCTTACATTAGCCTTTCCCACATGAAAGCAAGGCAATGCTAGTTTAAAATGTTATTTTCTTTCTTAATATGTTCAAGAAAAAGGTTGCCTATAAAAAAATAAACATTCTTGGAATATCTCCAGCACCAATAGAATAGTCCGTATTTCTGTATGATGGCTCTAGTAGTGCTCACTTGTCTTTAACTTCATACAAAACAATTTTGTTAGATTATATTGTGACAGCTGTCATATCAGTGTGCAATTTAAAAAACAAACTTATCAAATTGGTGAATTTTTGTGTAGCCATTTTAATATTGGAGATTGAAGAAAATAAACATTTTTAGAATATTATGCTTTATTATTTCAAGAAAGGTAAAAATGCAACTGAAACACAAAAAAAGATTTGTGTAGTGTATGAAGAAGGTGCTGTGACTGATCAAACATGTCAAAATTGGTTTGCAAAGTTTCTTACTATTGACATTTTGGCCAAATGATTCTTTGCTGTAGGTCTGTCTTATGCACTAGAAGACATTCGGCAGCACCCCTGGCCTCTACCCACTAGACAGCAGGAGATAGCCGACATACTCAAAATATCCAAATCAATAAAGTTATTGGTGAAAATGAAAAATGTGTCTTTTATTTTACAGAAAAAACTAAATGGACATTTGGCCAACCCAATACATAGACAGAAACTCTGAGGAAGAAGAGATAGCAGCAATATCATAGGGTGGTCCTGAGGATCAAGTCAGTCATTAGAAGAAAAGGCTTCGAACACTGCACTGCACACAGTAAGTGCTCAATAACTGAGAGGCGTTATTTTCAACAAGTAGAAGGCCGACTATGAGCCCGGCCCTGTGCTAGGAGTTACATACAGCTTCTTGCTCAAGATTCATAACAAGCCAAGGAGAAAAACCTCATCACTCTGTTTTTCCCACCCAATTTGGCTAGGAGAAGCCAAGCAACTTATCCAAGGTCTCAAAGTTAGAAAACATTGGAAAGAAAGTCCCATCTTCAGTCTATAGTGTTTCTAGAGCCCGTGTTATTTGCCCTGCTTCTTTGAATGCCCCACTCTTCTTATTTTTAACTTAGGTTGAGAGTCCATTTTCCTCCCTGAGTATTTGATCTTCCCCTTCCAAATGGCTAATTCCTCAGTGTTACTGATTTTGTTATGAATTAAAAATATATTTTTATTTCTTATGGTGGACTTCTAATTTGTCTAGTTTGATATCAGGCCATTTTTCCAAGATCATTCTAGTCTTTCATCAGACTTGTTCTCACATAGTGGCATCCACGTTCAAGAAGTTCAATGTACAGTAGTTTCTTTTCTGGGGCTTGTGTGAGAAAAATCCCACATTTTTGTGGAATAGAAGCTTCCCTTCCCCATCCATTTTTGTTATCACATTTTTATTTAGTTGCACCTGTGGCAATACAACTCTTATATGAGGCAGTTGCATTGTCATCCAACTGCAATGAGATGCCATTTTTGTGTGAGTGGTACTACCCTGGTTACAGATATAGTGGGAGTAATCTTTCTGTTACAAAAGTATCTTCTAGTTGTGGTATACAAACTAACCCCATACTTTAATTTGAAAAAAAAAAAAACCACCTACATGGTATTTTGCAATTTATACAGCAATTAGTGTTTCAAAGTACCTTACCATGAGTTATCTTTCCCATCTCTGTGAAGTCAATAACCAGAAGTATCACTGCAGTTTCATACATGGGAAACTAAGGGAAGGGAAGGTTAGTGGCTTGTCCAAGGTCTTAGATTAAACCCAAAGCATAGCTGGTATTAGGATCTGCTGCTTCTAACTGCATTTCTTTGCTAAAGTCTTTAGCCCAACCTGTTCAAATTCTGAATAATTTTTAAAGTGCATATAATATGTTGAGAGAGTGGTGGAAATGGGAAAGTAGAAAAATACTCTTCAATTAAGCTTCCAAAACATTTGGTAATTAAAGAATAAGGATCATGAGAGTCCCTTTTCTTCATTTCCATTAATAGAATGAAAGAACAATAATCCAATGAGATTCAAATAAATAGCCCTGGCTGGCATAGCTCAGTGGATTGAACACGGGCCTACGAACCAAAGGGTCACTGGTTTGATTCCTAGTGTAGGGGACATGCCTGGGTTGCAGATCATGTCCCCAGTAGGGGGCACGTGAGAGGTAACCACACAATGATGTTTCTCTCCCTCTCTTTCTCCTTCCCTTCCCCTCTCTCTAAAAATAAATAAATAAATAAAATCTTTTTTAAAAAACATGGAATTTAAAAAATAAAATAAAATAGAAATTGCAAGCATAAAGAGGAATTGTTCATATTACATTATTTTCCTATTTCAACATCATTTCATTCTCCTTTTCAGCCATCAGTACTGCTATAGATGCCATGAATTTGAATTGCTTTGTAACTACTGTTATGGTGTCCCTTTAAGCAGATAAACACAGAGGACCTATTCTACTGTTTTATGGCCAAGGAAGCAAGGGTATACGGAGTAGTTAAGTGACTTCCGGAAGCACTCCCCATGGCTGCTGCTCAGATTAGAACCCAGGGCTCCTATCAGTCACACCCTACTGAAATTTGGTTTCAAAATTTTGTTTCAGTGCCAGAGAGGGGTGACAGTGCCTGAAGGCAAAGTTGTTCACCTTACGCAAATGGACTAGCCCTGCTTCCAAGATCCCACCTCAATCCTCTCATTCCCAAGTCGTTCCACAAAATTCCACATTCCTTTAAGGGAAAGAACTTTCCTTTGGGAAAATAGGTGGAACTAAACATGACTTTCATATCCAGATTTCCATGGTTTTCTCTTTGTTTCACATAGATAGGATTATAATGAGTTCTTAGATAAGCAACAGATCTCATTTTCCCTTTTAGAATAGGGGAATGGCCCAAACTCGAGACTGTTAGGGGAACTAGCAACCGCAGGATAAGTCTGTGTCTGAGTGATAAGCTCTTGTCAAATACCAGATGGTGCAGAAATATAAACATAGTTTAGATGTGCTCTGTCTCTTTCATGCCATCTATTCTATAAGGGAAAATGAAACCACCTACTCATCCAAGAGCCCATGCACAATCATGTCTGTATAGAACAAACAAATGGAAAATTTTGGAAATCAAGATACAGAAGTCACTTGTTTAGTTCTAACTTATTGCATAAAAAGAAATTTCCTATTTTCATCATCTAACATAAATATAGTACCACAGCAAATATATTGAACAGACGGTGTTTGGCTCCTATTACCAAGGTAATTTTAAAAATAATTGTTGGCATCTGTAGAAAACCTTCACAGGGTGTTTATATGATCAACACTGTGGACAAACTTTTCCTCTAGTTATATCCTGAAGTAGAGGGAAAAAGCCAAGAAAATGTTTCTTTTCCTTTAATCCCCAACACTGACCCAGACAGACCTGGTGTATATCCCATTCATGTGGTCCACATCTAATTCCTTGTCGACAAAGGCTGCTTCCCAGGCCACTCAGCAGCTAAGCAAATGTTGGAACCCAATGTTCTCCCTTGCCTGTACCAGTGACTTGGTTCACTGGATGAGGGTTTAAATCTGCGCAATTTCTGCATCACTAATCAATTTTTCAGGGCCTACTAAAACTCTGATTTTCTTGCCCTTTTGACAGCCTGCCTTATTTATGGACCTTTCCTCATTAAGACAGGGAGGGAGCTGAGGAGACACAATTTGAAACTCAATCCAGGCCAGAGCTCACCTCAGAACTGCACCCTTCCCTTTTGGAAGGGACCACTTTACTCCGTTTAAGCCACATATTATTGGTCTTTTTTTCTTGCCAATGACCCTCATCAGGACCTGCACATGACAGGTGAGCTGGCAGACATTTAAATAAACACCTGTGAAGGTCCATACTCCCTCACACATGATATCTTAGTTACGCACACTGACAGACTAAAAGCTTTGGCACTTCTGCGACCTGGGTGAAGGTGTGTGTCAGGGCAGCAGAAAGCCTGCCCCCTTTCCTGCCATGCGTACCTTCATTTTGCTAACATGGTTTGGGTACCGACCTACGGAAGGTGCAGCTGTGGACACACAGAGGCCGCTATTCATCCACAGGTTATCGTTCAGGGCTAAGATTCCAATCAACAGCCAACCCTTTGCTTTTTGACTGTACCCACATCTCCCTATGTGTGCTGCAGCCAAGGTAAGGGCTAAACACCAGGCTTGCCGCCCAGAAGGGCCGAGCCCACAAAGCCTTCTTCTGAGGCTATTCAGTGGCATCGGACCCAGAGAGCTCAGGCTGCCCCCAGGCCCGCCACCACGGAGGTCTCTGAGCTAGGTCCAGGGACTTTCGAAGGGGAAAGGGGCGAGAACATGCAGAGTCAGACAGATGTGACGCTCTGCGGAGTTCCTGACTTCGAAGATGGATAGTTCTGGCCCAACAGGGGGACGCAAGGGACAGCAGTAGGAGCCACCCTGCAGGGCAGCCGGACCGGAGGGAGGGTCTCATGAGTTCCGGCGCCGTGAGTGTCCTAGCCTCCCTTTCTCCCCAAGGGACGAAAGTGCCCAGGGCGCCCTGGATCCAGAAGGGAACCTAGGCGCCCAGTAAGGTCCCCGCTGCACGCGGTGTGGAGGGCAGGGGTGAGGAGGGGACGTGTGATGAACTTGCCTAGAGGTGTGAGGTGTCAGAGTTTGTTTCGGGGATAACCACCAGACCGCGATCAGAACGTTTTCCAGGGAGCCCGCAGCTCCCAGTTCCGGGCCCAGGCCTTCACGGGTGGCTGGGTGAACCGGCACGGGACTCACCCTCTTTGGGTGTTGGTTTCCCCCGACTGCTGGGGATGCTTTGAAGCCGCCAAAGTTCCGCGCCTCCTGCAGGCGCCAAGTGTGGGCGTTGTCTAGCGGGTCTCAGCCCGCGCTGCGGTTGGGCCTCTCCACAACGCCAAGATTCGCGGCGGCTCCAGGCCTCTCAGCCTTCCAGAACCGCCACTTCCCTCTGGAGGCGCCTGGGTCCCGCCGCAGCCTCACCTACAGCCTGGGCCCCTCTCACCCAGACCAACTTGCCCGCCGCGGCAGCGTCTCCCCTTCAGCCCTAGGCTGCGGCTATTGGACCGTGGCGGAGGGGCGGAGTCCGGAGCTCCGCACCGCCCTCAGCAGTCGCTGGCCCTGGCGCCACTAGGATTGGCTGAGGGGGGGGGGGTCCACCAGTCACGTGGTGGGTGCCCCGCCCCACGGGGCCGACCCGGGTTGGTCCCGCCCCTCCCACCGTCCGGCCCCGCCTCCCTCTGGAGCCGGGTCTGCTCCGCGGGGCTGTCCGCCTCATTCGCTGAGCAGGTTCATGAATTGTCAGAGCGCTCCCGGTCGCTGCCGAACCCGGCGACCGCTGGGCTGGTAGTGTTCCCTCCGAGGTGCCTGCCTGAGCCAATGTGCCCTGGTCCACTGAGGACAGAGCAGTCGTTGTTTAGGGGCAACTTGGGATTCAGGACCCGCAGCAGAGGCGTTGGTTTGCGATCGGGACTCCGCGACGAGGGTGAGTGGCTGAGCGCAGGCAAGAGGCTCCTCTCGGAGCTGTTTGGCTAGCTGGGGGACTGGACGCGTCCTGGCGCTAGTCGGTCCGTCGGTCCGAGGGTGGCCGCTGTGGGGAGGTCAGGGCTGGGAATTTACTTCTTGTCAGAATCCCTACTCCCGAACTTCTTGTTTCAGAGCGTCGCAACTCGGCCCGGGACGCGACTCTGCGTTCACGCGAACTTGGCGTGTTGTAATTGCCATCACTAAGTGGGCCAAGGGACGCGTCCCCTGGCTCTCTGCGGCGGCGACACGCGCGCTGGGGGCAGCCTCTGTGCCCAGGTTCCTAGATGGCTTGCGGGTGGGTTCCTGAAAAATAAACCCGCGCCGGAGGCAGTGCGCTACGATAACCTCGTGTCCGCGTCTGATCCCTAGCCTGAGCAAGCGATCGTCGGTTCGGGTTGGGTCTGGGGCAGTCAGAGAACCAAAGTGACCAGCAAGGGTCCGTAGCTGGGGCTTCGGTCCTTTGCAGTTATTGAAAGGAAATGACAGCACAGATATTAAACTTCGGAGAGTCATTACTTTCTACTAGCACTTGGATCCACATCACCTGCAAGGTGTGTCCGAAGAGTTCGTTAGAACCAGCGGGGAGCTACTGTCTGCCCCAGTGCCCGGAGCCCCAGAGAATACAAGGCCAGACTGTGAAATGAAACACCAGGCTGGTCCGTTGGGGTTTGCTTGAGCACCTGTGTTTAAGTGATGAAGTTGTGACAGGAACTGACAGCGGGATTTGAGGTTGAACCTGACACTTCATTTGTGATTCAGTCTGGGGTAGATTTTTTTAAAATACTAATGATATGGAGTAAAAGCAACTGATTTTCTGAGGGCAGTTACATACATGCCTTTTATCTGTGTAGACTAAATAGAATTGAGTACAATATTTTCTTACAATTCTTATTTGATGTGAATGAGAGCTGAAGTTGGAGGCGGTACAGAATTTGGGAATATTTTGATCTTTGAAAATATATAAAAATGTTGAGATATAGTTATCCATGTGTGTATATGCACATGTAGATGTGCATCTGTGTGTGTACATACATGTGTGTGTGTGTATAAAATTGACAGGTGAATGAAGTAGAAGTATATGGAGAGGGAAACAACCTTGACCTTCCCTTGGGTGGAGAGATGGACCCTCTGACCTGTGGGATGTATAATGAGTGTGTGTCAGCATGTCTGGATCTGCCTGGTCTGTCTGGGTCAGTGTATGTCCATGAACTTTATGAGCATTCAGTTCAATACCACTCGGCGCAGATTCCACGTTCCTGTTTTACAGACCAGCAGCTGCCGGCTGACCCGTCTGTTAAAACATAACATGTACCCTTCAGTGGAAGCCCTGGCATGGAGCATTGGTAGGGGCAACCCTTAGCAGAGATAACATGCTGCAACAAAGCCTGCATCTCAAGTTCTATTTTTATTCAATATTCAGCCGGAACTTGTGATTTGGATGAGGAACAAAAAGAGTGTTTGACTCTTCAGAAATGGCAAACTACAATTTGTGAAAATATTATAGCCGTGATTTGGGGATGGGGAGTTTATAGGAGGAAAAAAAAATCCCTCTAGAAAAGAAATGTGGTGCTTGTCACATCACCATGCAACACTGGTTTATGGCTTTGCAGTAGCATGTATTTCATGTGTTCTTTTGCTTTGTAAGAGAATGCATTACAACTGAATTGTTCTGTACCAAAAAAAAAAAAATCCTTAATAGAAGTAAACCGAGCTTCATAGCAGAGGCTATTTAATCTATTAGAGTTAAGACTGCCTTAGTGATCCTGATGAAACATATTTTTAGGAATTTATAACTTGGATATAAATTCATAGTCAGCCTAATCACTAGTTGCAAGAGTTCGCAATTTATAGTTTAAAAAATAATTAAAAACCTTTATCACAAAAATTCTGATGAGTTAAAGGATATGGGAGTGGTTTAACAGCTTAATAAGTTCCTGCAGCCAAATTACTGATACTTTAAAAATCTATAAATTCCTTTAATAGCATAATTATTTTTGGTGACAATATAAAGCCAATATTTTTGTGAAGCATAGTTAATATTTCCCAATAATTTTATGCTCATAATTGTATTTTAAGAATGGTGTTTATTATATGATGCAGAATAAACTGCAATGATTCTTAAAAACTCATCTCAAGAAGTATTGTTTTTGTTTTTATGGTACTTAAACATTTGGGGGAAAATATGCAAATCCCTAGTCTGTGAGTGTCTTTACGTTTTTGATGGACTATATAGTCATAATAATTCTCTTGCCTTGCTATGGATCTTCTGAGTCAACTGGGTTGTTCCTTAGAATTCATTTCACAGGCTGGGCTTCAGTCTCCAGGATTCCAATCTGGGGTAGGATTTAGGAATCTGCATGTTTAACAAGCACCCCCAAGTGATTCTTGATATAAAAGAACAATATAGTCTGTAAGATGATTTAACAAGTATTTTTTCCAAAATTTTCAGGTAGCATTTACTGGCCTTGTGAAATTCATGGGTAATGCTTTGGTTCTCTGTCCTCAACAATGGTGCCTTTTGTCCTATGTTTAGAAGTGTTTTGGAAGCCTAGGTCATCCTTATTCCAGGTTAGCCCCAATTCTAAGGAAGTCTGTCTGGGGACGCAAGGTAATTTGAGACCCTGTCCCAGTCTAAGTCCTTCTATCTCTACTCCAAGTCTAGTGGGTCCCTGGGGTGCTTTGGGGTAACTTTGCCAGTCCCAACTCACATTGCTGGGCACTTCTCCTTGGAGGGTAGAAGAATCCTAGTCCTTGGGGGCCGGCCACCTTTGACACTTCGGGGGACTAGAACCTCAGCAGGGCTAGTACTGACTTATCAGAGGTCAAGGGTCTTCTTGGGAGGCTGTAGCTGGTTTGCCTCTCTGTCAGAAGTGTCCCAAGCCAACCACCCAGAGGCCCAGCGAGTCTTATTTTCAGAAAGTCATCTTAGAAATATTTTGAGCTGTCCAATTAATTGGGTACATAGATTTTCTCAGAATCTCAGCAGAATTGATTGCTATCTCTCTTTTCAAATCAGTGTGAATTTTGATTTATTAATTATTGACTATTTGTTTTTTATGTATAGTTTGATACTGATGTTTGAATTCTGTTCTCCCATTTCAGGTTGGCATAATCCTCAATTTAAGACTCCTAGATAAGTTTTAAAAGAGAAAGGAAAGGATCTGTGAGAAGTTATGCCCTTCACTCTTTCTACCATCTAAATATCTAAAAAAACAAATGACTTCTCAGAGGTCAGCAGTACCCAGAATATTTACTTCTCTGATGGCAAAAGGATGTGTGTAAGCTGGGAACTTGAACTTGGATTGTTCCAGGCCACTGCATCATTACGGGGATTTTTACAAAGCAATTTCTGTTTTAAGGAACACTTGGCAGGCATGTTTATAGGTCGCTTATCTTAACAATCCTTTGAGTACGATGATTGTTTTTCCCCACTTTGTTACAGATGAGCAAACAGCAACCACAAAAGGATAGTAATATTTAGATCCTGTCTTTCACATTCAAAGATGATACCAATAACTGAGAAGTTGGCCTTGTGTTTTGAGTTGTTGTTTTTTAGCATTATGATGAGATGGTAGTTATTCTTAGTCATTTATACCATCTATAGGGGTTTGTTTTTTTTTACCTTTCTTTGAATTTTTTTATATTGAAAATGACCTTGGAACAGTTTTCTTTAGAAAGCTAACCACCATGTACGATAATTGGTTCAATGACCCTTACCTTAACCAGCCAGCCTTGACCCACAATGGCAAATAATTTGCCAAAGGTCACAATGGGAGTAAAGCCTATATGTAGACTTTTTTTGGACCAATATTTTAGACCTGTACTGTTTGCCTTTTGAGTCATGCTGCTAATAATGTTTTTAGGCTGGCAGGACAGAGTTACTTATATTTCACTTGCCCAGCTTCTGTATGATCAGAAGGACCTAGAAAATTTTCAAAGCCTAAGGTAAAAATCTCAGCCCCTGATTATACAACGGGACTAATTTGTGCCTAGTTAAAAATGACAGTAGAATGCCACTTTTCTTGGAACTGGGTCATAGCTCATTGCAAGCTTCTAAGCAACAATTTTGCAATTCCGGTCTTGTTTTGTTATTGTTGTTGTTGTTATTGTTGTTTTGTTTTGTCCATGGCAAAATCTGCTTATAAAAAAATTCACTTGTCAAGTCAGCCTACCCTTGTAACAGCTCCTAATATTAAAATTTTAGCCACAATTCTCCTCCAAAATTCTCCTCTAATTCTTACCCTCACTTTGGTTTCTTGTGTCCAGTAACATCTAATATAGAACAGGCATTGAGCTGTAGAAGTTTTACACTAGCTTTAACTTTGTGGATTTGAATATAACAATAGTAAGAAAAAATAAAAAGAAGGGTAATATTAAAGTCGCATTGATAAGTGTATCACATTAGATATTCCCAGCTTAGAGTTTCTGTGGGAAATTTAAGTTCCAGATGAATGAAGTGACAGATGCACTCATCTGTGACCTTACAGACACACTTCTGGTGCAAACTGAGAAATGACTGAAGACAGCATCCTGGGTTACAGAAGAGAAACAAATGTTAAGCACTGAGAAAAGAGTTGGCAAAAAGTGAAGTTTCAGGGGTGGGGTGGGGTGGGGTGGGGAGAGTGGTGGGAAAAAAATACCTTCAGCAAAATGCCAGACAGGATGGTAAGAAATTTATAGAGGTGCTGATAGTTTGGGGATTCTTGGGGGCATTGATTCTGTTTTATATTGTCTTCACAACCTGCTTGCCCTGCTCGCATTAAATAATTTATTATAGCAGCAGGCCTTCCTCTGGTTAGTTTCTCTTTTTTTATAACTTTTTCCTTCTCATCTCTGGGTCTAATCAGAGGCATATATAATAGTGTGGCTGCTCCAGAGTGCTTAGGAAAATCCATGATCCATATCACTATGCTGCATTATAAACCCATGACTGTACCTCTCTATTTTGCTGTGTTCTTCCCTGTTGTATTAACTCAGTATCTATGTTTTAAACAATATTTTATTAATCTTTGCACAATGAGACTTCTGGGCTTATTCTTCTTGGCTGGAACTATCTTTTAAGCAATCCATCATTAGAACACCATTAATCTAATGATGTATTTATTGCTCACTATTGCAGCACTGGCAAGAATTTCCAGTATGGTTCTAAAAATTTGATTAAAAAGAAATCAAGTTTTTGCAAGGCGTAGCCATCCAATTATGTTCACAGCTGCCAAGTATATTTTATGCTAAAACACACACACATATTTTAAGTGAGCAAAATATGATCTTTTCAAAAGCTTTTAAAACATTTTACTCTGAAATTAGTTGAACAAGGAGATGCCTCATAGGCCCCCGGCCGGGTAGCTCAGTTGGTTAGAGTGTCATCCTGATATATAAAGGTTGCAGGTTCGTTTTCCCATCAGGGCACGTGCAAGAAGCAACCAACGAATGCATAAATGGGTGGAACAGCAAATTGATTCTCTCTCTCTCTCTCTCTCTCCCCACCCCTTCCCTTCTCTCTCAAAAATCAAATTAAAAAAAAAGATGCCTTGTAATTAGAAAAACCATGAGTTCACTCCCACCTCATCCAAAGTTAAGGAAGGTATTTTTTTCAGATTATACTCCTAGACACTAAAATAGATAGATCTACTTAAGTGATAATTTTAGTGATAAGAACTAGCTCCCAGTCCTTTAACAATTTTGAGATAATCATTACAAATCAGAATGAACTTAAATTAATTAATAAATAGTAGTAGAGTATCTATCATGGATAGTATCTCTTCTCTGCTTAGTGAACTCAAAATGCAGTTCAAGTATTAGCATCTGTGGAAAGATTTTCCATGTCCATCGTTGGCCTGCTTGTATACTGTCAGTAGAGCCCTTACCTCCTCTGGACAGGGAACTCCTTGAGGGCAGGGACCACACTTTTCATCTTGTAGCTTCTCAGGAAGTAGTCCTAGGTGCACTACAGAATTTCAAGCGAACACTATCAAGGCCTTAAAAGAATACGGCAAAGATGTTCCCCCGAAGTGTGAATGGTAGCAATAACTGAATCCTAGTGCCAGACTTTCAACTTCAGCACCCATCTTGGCACTTCTTATAAGTATCATCTATTCCTGCCCCCTCCATCTTCAAAGTCCCTCTGCTTCATTCCTGCCCTGCCTCCTCTCCCCACCTCCCTATGTGTCTTCATCAAGAATATCTCCAACTGTCTCCTAGCCTAGTCCACCTCCCCTGGTTCCTTTTTTATTCCCATACCTCTGGTCATGTCTTGAAGAGGCAGCTGACCCGTGGGCCCCACTTTGAGACACGGGACATCCTCACTCTCATATCTTTTGAAGTCTCAAATGGCTTGGCTCCTTTTACCACCTAGTGGAGGTGACTAGCTAGCTTTGGCCGTGGGAGGGCTGGGGGCCTTGGAGGAACAAGATGGTATGGAGCCTAGAGGCTGCTAATATCTAAAGCTCAGCATAATGGGGAAATGACATCTGTTACATGAAGCTTTTTGAAAAATAAAAATTCCAGCAGATTTTTATTTCAGAGACTAACTTTCATAATGCTTTTCATTTATAAATCTCCTTTTGTTCAGGAAGTGCCCCTACATAATCATTTTTATGACATAATCTGAAGGCTTAGGTAAGCACCAGTTCTTACTCAGGGCTGGGTTACTGAGGTCGTGTACAGATCGTGTGTCCAGGTGAAGTTTATGGATCGGCTTGAATTAAGCATAACTACCTGAGGTCAGGGCCATTAGGATAGTCTTTTTTTGTAGGTCTCTGCAGGCGCTAAATGACTGCAAGAGATCAAGGACCCCTATTTTCTGTCTCATCTGGGAGACTAAGCCTCACTTAACATAGGTGCTTTCTTCTCATATCTGCCAAGAAAATATCATTAGAAAATTCAATGATTACCTCTAATAGTTATATAGATGTCCAAGGCAACAAAGAAGATGAGCAACCCTAGATTAGGTCATGGACTCAAACACTGGTTTCTTCTGGATCTTGTAAGTCAGGAGCACCTGCTCCTGCAAATCCAGGGCTTCTGCTCTCACCTAGGAGCTGGGGCCCGGGGGGACTTGAGGAAGGCTCAGGTGAGGGGCAGTGGCAAATGTCTGTGGAATACGAACACATTGCCCATCCCTGCCCTGCAGCCAGTGCAAGTTCTCCCCGTGGTGCATCGCTTCAGCATTTTCTCACGTTTGCTCTTAGGCGTCCCAAAGAGCAAGTCTTCCTCTTACTCTTTGTGAGCATGTTACACAAACAGAGATTCTCACAGAGAGTTCTCACCTTTAACATACATTTCCCTAATTTCAACTTTTCTTCTTCATTTAGTCCCACCCTCCAATAATGTTTTCCTTTCTTCCACATCCTCCTGTTCTGGTAAGAACTCTACTTCAGAAAAGTTCTGTGCTAATCGGCATTACCATTAATCTTATCCCTGAGGGAGTAACTGTGTTTTTGAACATTTTCAAAGAACTTTCTTACAACATTCCAGTGTATTTTTCTGATGCTAAGAAAAAGATGACAATAAGGCGGCTTCTCCTCTCTGGAACATTACATGTTCTGACAACCTTGTGCAGTGTGGAAGTAATTAGCCTCACATAATCTCGGTTTTTACCAGCCCTACCACGCTTGCCAGACATCCCCCTTACCCTCCTATTCATTCTAACCACCCCCTGTGTACTTTTTAATCATTAAGAAACAAGATCACAAGTCTCTACTAGCAAGAAATATTCATCCCAACCAAGGAGAGGAAGCTTTCTACAAAAAACAAAACAGATACCTACAGAACAGGAAACAGAAAGACAGGGCTACCTTGATTTCTTTAAAAATAGAGCATGTCAATCAGGGGTGTCAAACTCATGTTCACCAGGGGCCACACCAGCCTCACAGTTGCCTTCAAAGGGCCAAATGTAATTTTAGGACTGTATACATGTAACTACTCCTTAACTAGGGGCAAGGAGCTCGGCGCTGCCGCCGGGTAGAAACAAGGTGCCAGGCCGGATAAAACAAGGTGGAGGGCGGGATTCAGCCTTCGGGCCTTGGGTTTTGCCACCTGTGACATAGATCGATATACCTTTCCTTGATAAGTTCTTACTTTGTTCTAATTAACCATGGCTTATGTCTCTTGTGAGGCTGGGTTTATTACCTCATAGCAATTATCAATAGTTGACACTTTTTTCTTTCCCTTTAGAATTATTTCCAGTGAGTTTTAGTTTTCTCTCCTTCAGTTATTTTATTTATTTTTGGTATTTTAGGTTTCTTTTCATGATCTACCTCCTTGAGTCGGGTTGTTTCTAACCTCTCCAGACACTCGTCTACCACTTCCCTACCCTGACAACATCTTACAGTTAGGTACCAGCCTCACACTGAATGGATTTCCATTTTCGCTGCAGATTAGTAATGAAGACACTAAGTGGAATTCTGATAGTGACCCTTTCAAGAGCTAAGGCACCATTTATATCCTGTTTTAATTATGGTCTCTTAGAAAATGTTCCTGTTATAATGTTCACCCCATTTTCTAAGTAATGTTTTTCAAATACTATACAAAATTATGAAATCTGTGTGCATTATATTTCCTGCTCTCCATTATGTGCTAAATTTATAATTCTATAATTTTCCAGTAGGAAAATGCTTATAAGACTGGAATGGTTAATTTAGTTTCAAGCCATACTGCTTTTTTGCCTATTGTGAGACATTAGACATTGAGATGGTCTTTCTTTTACTTTGTTCCCAACCCCCACAAGCAGCTCCCCAAACAATAATTCCACTCTATCCCTTCCTTCCACAGTCAGTGATTATTTATGCTATTTTTTAAGATGGATATTTTCTGTTACTGGTCCCTAATATTTTCAACTTTAAAATAATTCTACATAGCTGAAAAGAGAAAACACAGGCATTGTCCTTTGATGATCATGGTATGTCCCTCCTTTTCTTCAGGCATGTCTGCCTCCTGACTACAAATTACAATATTGCACCTCTCCTCTGGAGTGCTTCTGTCCCTTAATCCTCTTGTCGCAGTGAAATGTGAAGCTGCTTCTACTTCCTTTACATCTGCCCTGTGCCTGGGATCTGTGCTAGTCTCTGTTGAAATTCTTGTAATTGGATAAGGCCTCACAATTGGTAGCCTTATAAAACAAAAGACCAATGAATGGTGTACTTCATTTAGGTATTGGGAAGGGGAGGAACAGGTGTCCTAGGCAGGCAGGAGGTGAAAGTCAAAGTTTTTAAACAGATAGAGAAAGCCAAAGATAGAGAAACCATTTGGTACCAGCTCTCTATGCCAAAGTATCATCTTCTGGCTGTGATTTCTAGGGTGTTTTCTCCTTGAGCTTTTGTGCTTGACTATTCTAGTGTTGTCAATTAAAATTCTGTATCATCCCATATCTAGGATTGTTGGAGTTCGCTGAGCTAAAGTCAGAAATCCTAGTTCCATTCCTAGACCATCCCAGAGATGAAAAAAAAGTGATGTTGCTGAATGGAAAAGCCCTGCTAGGAGACCTTCTGCACAAAACACGAGGCCCCAGTTCAAATTAACATTAGCAGCAAGGCAAGTGTATTTTCTGTGTGGGAAGTAGGGCAGGTGGCAGGATCCGTTGATTCAGTGGCACAATGGTATCATCAAGGATACAGGTTCCTCTCATCTCTCTGCCTCTGTTGTCCTCAGGGACCAGTTCACCCTCAGACTGGTTCTCATTCAGATGCCACTTGCAGGCAAGTCAATAATATTAGGGCACAGAAAATGGATACCTCCTTCTTGTCTCTTTTTGAAGACTATGAAAACATCACTAAGAAGAACCCGAGCAGACATCTCTTCTCTTTCTCATTGATCAGAGCAGGATCGCATGCCCATCTCTAAACTGGTCACTAGTGGGAAGAGCAATCATTATTGCCTGAGGGAGGGAAGAGGTGAACTTGAACGAACTCAGGATTCTGTTAGTAGGAAAGAAGTATTGGGTTGGCCAAAAAGTCCAGGTGGTTGTGTCAGTAAAATAAAAGACACGTTTTAATTTTCACCAATAACTTTATTGACTTGGATCTTTAGTATGTCAGCTAGCTCCTGCATGGTATAACATTGAC
Organism: Macrotus californicus; assembly: GCA_007922815.1. Lineage (NCBI taxonomy): Eukaryota > Metazoa > Chordata > Mammalia > Chiroptera > Phyllostomidae > Macrotus > Macrotus californicus. The sequence goes on along the minus strand of VMDR010012242.1, from coordinate 9,439 downwards.
TGTTCTCAGTTCATGTCTCCATTTGATCGCTATCAACTTCAACTGGTCTACCTGACCACAGAGCACCATCCAGTGAGAAATCTGCAGCCCAAAACTTCACAAACCACTTTTGACGCATTCAATCAGTCATGGCACAAATAATTTTCTGCATTGCAGTTGCATTTTTACCTTTCTTGAAATAATAAAGCATAATGTGACAAAAATGTTGCATATCTTCTTCCATCTTCAATATTAAAATGGCTACACAAAAATTCACCAATTCTGATCAGTTTTTTCCTTAAATTCACACTGATTTAACAGTGGTCACAATACAATGTAACAAAATTTTTCAAATGAAGTTAAAGACAACTAAGTGTTCCTAGAGCCATCTGATAGAAAAGATCAAATGAACTTTTTGGCCAACCCAATATGTGTGTGGGAGTGAGAGGGCAATAGATGTTGGCAGGCAATTGTAAGTGTCTACTACATTTTGTGACTTGGAAAGTAACTACAAAATTCCCCTCTGACTGCTGTGTCGTTGGTAGGTGCCATGAACTGCATGAACTACACATTCCTGGACACAAAATGTCAACGCTAATTTGACAGGGAGAAAAAAGCCACAATGAAGACTAATTAAAGACAGAGAAATGAGCCAAGATCAATAATTATTCTGATTAGAACCACAATAAATCCTAATGAATTGGAATGTATTAATTTATGTCTATTTGTACTCTATAAGTAAATGATCTTTACTGAGTATAAAAGATTAAAATAATTTGCTTATTTCTCAATAATTATATATTTCTGATATGTTATTTTGCAGTATAGGTCCACTTGAATGTAAAACTGTTCATTAACTTTATTTGCATATCATAGCATTAACAATAATGATAATCACTGCCCTGACTGGTGTGGCTCAGTGGGTTGGGTGTCATCCCACAGACTTAAAGATTGCAGGCCAGGTCCCTGGTTGAGGGCGTGTGAGAGGCAACCCTTCGATGCTTCTCTCACTTGTCGATATTTCTCTCCCTGTCCTCCCTTCTCTCTAAAAATAAATAAATAAAATCTTTTAAAAAATAATAATAATTACTGATGATTGTAACTAGCCATTATTTATTTAGTGCTCTTTTATAAATTAGGAACTTAGCATCCAAGAGAAGCTAGTAATTTGCTTAGCTCACATGGTTGCTGAGTGGATGACCTAGGATTTAGGCTCAGGTTCCTCTGCTCACGGTGCTTTTCTGCTCTCCGCGGCTTCCCTTTGCCTTACAAGACAGTCAGACCCAAGGCTACTGCAAGGCCCAGGTGACTGAGCCCTGCCCATCTCTTGACCTCATTACTTACCATCTTGCCTCATTCCAATCATACTTGCTTCCTGTTGTTTTTTTTGATAAGCCAGTTCCATTCCCACCTCTGACCCTGCTCCCTCTAATTGGATCACACATCCTCAGTTTGTCTGGCTGCATCTTTTCCATTAAGGGCTCCTCATCATAGGCACCTCTCAGGACTATCCCATCTGATCTGGTTAGGGGGCCCCCACTGCCAACCCCAGTTCTCTGTTTCTTCCCTATTTTTGTGTTCTTGATGGTGCTTGTCACAACCCTATTTTGTGTGCCTGGTTTTGCCTTTCTCCTCCACTCGTGGATAAGTTCCATGAGGACAGAAACCCTGGCTGTGTTCATAAAATGAATAAGCAAGCAAGTTAATGAAGAAATGAATATTTAGAAGTTTTGACATCTAATAAGTCAGTCCGTCTTTGTTACCTACAGTGGGAGTAAAGTAGGATGCCAATTGTCATTTAAGCTGCTATATGTATTTTAACTTTTTTTCGCATGAAACTTGAAAACTAATAAAATCTGTTTTTCTTTCTCTCTTTGAGGGTAAAATAAGATACAGATATCAAAGTTATTTAGAGAAAAGATAGACTCGCTACAGTAGAATTACATGAGTTCAAAGAGCTTGGTGCAAGAGGGAAATTTGAGTAATACTTTTAACTTAAGTTTTTATGTTGATTATAGTTTTAAGGATAACTCCTTTAATTGGGTATAAACCCTTAAAAGGATAAATTATAAATTAGCAGAATTATAATTGCATGATAATTTGCAACAGCAAATTCATTTAAAATAAAACTGTTTTCTCTGCTTACAAATAATTTTTCATTTGAACTCACGTATCTACTGAAATGATTTATTCTTAGAACTCAATTATTCTGAGGATATTATAAAGGTGCAAATTGAAAAATAGCTTTGCCTCACATGTTAATTTGGAAGGGATTGACAAATGAAGCCAAGCCCCGTCCTCTGAAGTCCCTTTTCTCTAGCATTCAGCTTGGGACTTTTTCCGCTAGAGTACATGATTTTGTGTTAGTTCTTTCCCTGTCATTCTGAGGGTTGCTGGTCGTTTGCTAAATAGCTTGTGAGCCATTTATTTATTTATTTATTTATTTATTTATTTGAGGCTTGTCGTGTGACTTTACCGCTCAACTAAATAAACCATCATTTCAACTTTGACAAGAACGTCACATTTCCCTCCTAGCTGCTCCTCTGTCCTGGATCCTTTCCCAGGTGACCGTGCAAGCTGCAGAGTCTTTCTCTGAGCAGATTATCAGTCTAAACCCAGTTGACACTCCTCTGCCTTCTCAGGTCCCCACTATCACAGAAACCTGTTAGAACCACCTTCTATGAAATATACTTCTCAGCTAAACTCCCTGTGTCAGATTGAGAAAGGCAGATCTAAATTTTAAGGTGAATAGAATACATCCATATTTGAGAATAATCTTTAACCTGGCTCCTTCCAGATTGTTTTTATGTTCTGCATCAGCAACAAGTCAGAAAAAGACTGAAGGGAGAACTCTGAAAGGAAAAAGGACGTTTTGATGTTCACATTGCACTTTCTTCCCGAGTATCCCGGTGGGGATCTCCTTCTTCCTCACTTTACAACTTGGGTAGACAGGGGTGTATGACTGGGCGAGAACCCATCAAGACCCAGGTAACAATAAGATCGATAATTAAAGGGCTGGGTCAGTGCATCATTATTAAGTTGGACAGGTGCATGGTCTATGTAAGCTCTTGAGAGCTTGCCTTTAACAGGGTAGTTTTCATGCTCAGTAGATCAGCCCTTTTAAGGCTCAAAAAGACTTTTTTTCTTCCTTGCTAAGCTGTGTGGGTGGGAAACAGCATGAGGTTATGGGAAATGTATAGTAAAAGCAGTAGCAAGGAGAAAGAATCCCTAATGGGTACACACACAGCTGGGATATTTCCTAAGTGCTTGGGGTGAGGGGGTGGCAGTGAGGTTTCCTTGGCAGAGGCAAAGTAGAACATGTGCCTTTTCCATGTGTGAACACTGTGCTTTGAAAGGTTCTTTATGATTCACAGAAGCAGCTGCTTTTGAGCTGGTATAGCCACAGAGTTTTGGAAATTCGCTTAAATAGGTGTATTGCAGGCTCCTGACATCTGTTTTGGAGATTTGGTTGAGTGATTAGAATTTGCTTATTCACAAGTGACATAGAACAAGTATTCTTCATTAGAGTGTTAGACCCGTTAGGGTTTGTGAATCGAAGGTAACAAGACAACATTTTGAACAGTATTTGCTATGTTACATATATACATAAATTTGCAATGAGGACTTTCTTCTTAATTTTGAAAACTATGTATGACAGTTTTACTTTGCCTGGTGAATCAATTTTCCTGAGTTACTCTCAGATTTTTGTTGTAATGTAAGGCTTTCTTGCTAAGTATTCACAATCTTACTGTGCGTTTTTTTGGTGAGTTTTATTTTGCTCACAGCTTTAACTAACAAATCCTGTTGTTTTCTGTTTTTGCACACTTCTTTTCCATTTCTGAGCATTAGTTTTTGCCTATTCTTCCATCCTCATTAATAAGTTATTCTCACTTTCCTAAGGATTTTGAACCTAAGTAATACCAGCAGTGTTGTTTCCTATCATTTTCAACAGAGTTTGTTTTGTTAAGTTCTTCAAACAAGATAAATACCTAGGACGTGATTATTTCACTTTTTGACAGATGCTTTTCAATTTATTAGATACTAAGATAATGTAGCATTTTTCACAGGTTGCTTTTTTTTAAAAAAAAAAAAAGTGAAAACTTTGTTTTTAATGGCCTATTATTATTGTGTTTCTAAATGACAAAGCAAAAAAAATTACCACAAAATAAGATTAATGTGGATATCTTGAACTGGAAATCATTGGAAATGTTTCATGGCTATACTTTGTGCTAAATATAAAAATAATTGTATTTCCCATGTGCAAGCATCAAAAGCCCCGGTTGGAAAATCACATGGTTTAGCAAGTAGGTCACTATTGATGGTAGAACATGAGACAGGAAATGTTACAGCTAAGATTAGAGGCCCAAGCAATATGTCTCGCCACGCTTGCTGCATTGTTCATCCTGAGAAGTGGAAGGACTCAACATGGTATAATGAACTTTAGCCCAATTCAAAAGTATTAGCAAGGATAGCCTTTTAATCCGCCATCCCTTTTGTTTCTAGATAACTCACTTTCCCCGTGGGTAGAGTGGCTGAGCGGCTGGGGCTTGCACACTGGCAGACCTCTGAATACCAATTTAAATGGCAACCTTTACATTCTAAAAGTATAAATGGAAGCAGTTATCAACTATATGCAGTTATATCTATGGATTTACCTGGTGTTTGAAATCACTAACAATAAATTAGCAACCAGTCAAAAATGAATTCTCTTAAGAGCTCATTTATCTCAGAGAACAGACTGACTGCTGTCAGAGGGGAGGGTGGTTGGGGACTCGGTGAAAAGGGTGAAGGAATTAAGCAAAAAAAGAAAAAACCAAAAAACCCTCATAGACACAGAGAACAGTCTGGTGATTACCAGTGGGAAAGGTGGGTGGGGGAGGGCGGAAGAGAATAAAGGGAGGGTTACATGGTGACGGAAGGAGACCTGACTTTGGGTGGTGAATACACAATTATAGAATGGTACATCAGAAACCTATGTAACTTTATTAACCAATGTCGCCCCAATAAATTCAATAAACATTTTAAAAGAAAAAAATCTATAAAAATTGTATTAATCTTCCTATTTGAAGGTGAAGTAAGGAAATGGGGGGAAAGAACACTTTTAGGGGATCAAGTTACCTTTGTTTTTTCTTTTTTGGGCAATATGAGGAAGATTTATTATTTACAGGGGGGACTTTTCACCACAGAAGGCACCTAATGTTTACATACAATTGCGTAGTCTAGTCTTTAAATAAAAGGCTAGAGGAAAAAAAAACGTTCTCCTGTGTCTGCCCAATGAAAGAGAATACCTTATTTTAGGGGGCCAGGCCAAGATGGAGCCTTGGATTCGGAGAGCAACCATCCCCCACGCACTAGATTAAGCAGTTGAACACAAGCCCAAAGAGCCAGCGGTTATTTGGATGAGTAGATGGAGGCCTGCCGAGATGATTGAATTTGAATCTGTCATGAGAGCATCGAGTATTCATTCACTTCCAGCCCAGAGTCCTTCAGAAAAGTAGCCTGGCTTATGGAATCCATGTACTCTGCGTGGACAGTTTTATTGCTCGAACCCCAGAGGCCTCTTCTAGGCTCGTGTTTTCGGAGGTCATTAACGCCGATGAAAACACTCTGCTTTGAACTAGGATTATTTCATGCAGGTTATAAATTTCAAGAGAGGAGGTGGCGTGGAGACTCAGTGGAAAGAGCGTTTTGACAGTGCTTTAGTGTTTATTCCTTCTCTAGTGTAAACACAGAGCCTAGATTTTATGCGTGGTGCAGGGACAGGAGGCTGGAAAGGGGGTTGGGTGCACAGCTCCCACAGACAAGTTTCTGGAGTGAAAATACTGGGAGTGGTTTCTAATTGGCAGTAAGAGGTCTGTTGGCTTCTGCCTGGAGAGAATACAAGTCTTGTGGCAGTTAGGCTGAGTTGCGCCATTGATTGTGCCTGGTCCTCACTCATAGTGACGCAAGTCAGTGGGCCCAGCTCGTTTTCTAGGCCTCTGTCAGAGAATGTCACTTGGTGGGATAATCTTGGGATATGTTTAGGGGTGCCTGATTTTTGCTTTGAAAATCTTTGAAAGATCCTTTTTCTAGTTTCAAAAATGTATAAATAACTAATAGATACTTACATCTTTTTATACCTTGTGGAACTCTTTAACACCTTATGAAATTGGCTATGTAATTTCAGTTACTGCAAGGAGATTTCTCTTTGATTCCTATGTAAGTGACCCGATGGCCAGGTCCCCCATTCTGCTTCGACCCCAGTCAGAGCCCTGAGGCTGGTGCTGGCTCTGCCTCTGACTACAGGCGGAAGTAGAGTGAGTCACCAGGCTCCTTCCTGAGCCTTATGATCCTATCCTGGGAAAGGAACAGAAAACTCCATCATTTTTATGGATTTGTTCCAGTGTTAACACTATATGATTCTATTCATCTTTCAAGCCTGTTTGTCTTTTTTTTCCTTTTTGTAGAGAAAAAGATGTAAAATCTTCTAGTTGGTAACTTTTAATTGTAAGGCCAATACTCACCAGGTCACTGGTTGGCTGCTGAATTTGCTATCTTGGCTGGTTTTTTTACCTATGTTGTATGGAAGAACTCAAATATAATTTGTCTAATCACAAATTCTGAACAAGAGTAACCGATAGTTACTAGTTGTTAGTTTCATGTAAGAAGAAGCAAGACTTTTGAGGGGCAGGTGTTGGGGTGGTTTAGATTGGTGGGGTGTGGAGGGTCTAGTTTCACAGGAAAATAGAGACAGGGAATGCAGTGTGCAAACGTGTAACGGGAATCCAGTCACGATTCTCAGTTAATAACCTCTGGCCTTTCATATGGGAAATATAATACCAGTGCTTATAAACCTGTGTGCAAGGAAGTAGCACCAATAAAAACTTCATTTATAAGGACCATCTTGACACTTTCTAAAAGGCCTGATGAAAAAGCTATTATAATTTTGACGGAGATACAAATAACCTCTTAATATCTTTAGTTTCTCTGATGACAGATAATGTTGGTGGAATCTCTAAAATACAGAAAACAACCTAGGTTGGATTACTTTTCTTGTTGCCTTTCTTTTTGTTAACCAAACTTTTTTCTATATTCTCTACACCTCCCTTTCCTCAAACACAGACATAACCAATCAAGTTAACTTCTGAGGGGGAGTGTCCTTACCTTTTGTGAAAGACTCTCTGGTTGTGAGAATGGTTGGCCTCTGGAAGGAATTACAGGCTTGGGAATTCTTTTGTAGGAGTTCTCGAAGAACAGGAGGGAAGCCAGTTTTTTCCTGGAGGAAATTTGAACAAATTCTGGAGATCATCTTTTGGTTCTCTTTCTTGATTTTAAAACTTACCTCTATTGTTGTTAGTGCCTTAAGAGATTTTACTTACGGGCAACAAATCATTTGTTCTAGATGTTTATGACTGTCCTTTCAGACTCTTGAATAGGCTTTGGCCACCAGACTGGGCTGTCTGGCCCCCTGCCTGGCACATATTTGTTAACACTGGCTGCATTCGAGCACCTTGGACTTCCTGAGCTCCTGCCCCTCAGCGTGGCAGTTGTAGAAAACCACATTCAAAGGAATAATCCAGGTGATAAAAGACTCTAAATTTAGAAAACTTTTCCCTTCTATATAAGAGAGCATGATTTGTTTCTTCGTCCCACACAAAATAGAACTGTCCAGAAAAACAACCATGAAAACACATGACCCTGTCACTTTCCTCCCACTTGCAGCTGTCAAGGCTTCCAAGTGAAATTCATGTGTGCTGGATAATTTTGCAACACCTCACAGTCACATGTTTTAATGTCTGTTGAGGCTGAAAACTGTCCGTCCATTTGAGGGGTACGTCAGTATAGCCTAGCGTGGAGACAGACATTTGGGAGCCTCACCCAATCCTTCTGCATGGAATCGACCTGACCACCTTCTAGGCACCAGCAGGAGAAAACTCGCCCAAATAATCTGCCTGCATTCCTCGCTCTGTGAGTTTTTGGATGGAGGGTTTCTCCGGAGCTACCAGGAAACACAAGTTTAGGGATTATCCAGGGGTTCTTTGAGCAAACAATGGGAGCCAGGGCCCTTCTTGCAGAACATCCGTTAATTTTTAATTTTTGAGTTGCAAATGGCGCTAGAGATTATCCTGACCTGGATAATCTCTAGTTTGCAAAATAAACCACTGGGGTGTAGGTAGAAAATATTAGAACTGCTATTTATTTTTAATACCATGAAAATAAGAAAAATTAATTGTTATTAATATATGTGAGTTGACATTTGCACCTTCCCCTGTTCTTTAGGTCAGAAGGCCCCATGTTCTGAGGGAGGAGTAGGTCTCCCTCAAGAAGGAGGGGTTGACACTGGTCCCCTCACCTGCCTATAGCATGTTGCATTGTGTTTGTGTGTGTCCGGTCAAGTTAATTTGTGGAATATTAATTTGTTTCCGTTAAACTAGCCCCCAACAACAACAAATTAAACAAGAAAAGTAGCTTAAAAAGGTTCTGGCCAAAACAAAAATCAAAATGCGCTTTGAAGATATCACTAACTGTACAAGCAAGCACAAGAGAACAGTATGAAATGGGAGGTTAGTAGTATGGCTCCAGGACAGCTTTTTGTTAGTCACCTTTTGAGTTAAAAAAACAACACTAATACAATCCGTTCTGATCTCAAAGTTAGCCCCTGCATCTCAAAACTATCAAGACAACGAACAAAATTAGGATTTACATCTACTGTTACTAAGAATGCACATATTGGAAGGAAGTGTATACTTTGTCTTGAGCAGTTTCCTAATGAAAATAATGAAGGCTCCGTGATGAAAAAAATGGAGAATAACCTCTGCAACTTTTAAAATCCAGTGTTTAAATGTACTTACTACTCTTCATAAAATTTCACTAAACTAGTGTTTTGAAGCCTCTTCTGAAGTTTATTACTTATATGCAAAAGTTAAAAGCCACGTATCTTTAGGAAACACTTGTTCTTTCACCTAACACAAGACCAGATAAGATAATATGTTGGAAACTATCTATCTGAGTTTCTTTGTCAGAAAATGCTGTTGAAAGTATTATTGCAGATATTCTTGAAATTCGGAAAAGACAAATACTGTATTAAAACAAGTTATGAAGAGCGAAAGACTTGCTTTACATTTGTAAGTTGTTGGGTCTAACCTATTGTATTTGTTTATTTCTGTTTCACCAACGATATATACTAAGTGCTTCTTTTTGGTGAGCCACCCCTGGGTGAGATTTATTCACAATCTTTATGAAAATGTTTCACGAAAAAAATCGAGTAGTGTTTCATTTTAAGAAGCAGCTGTTTCATTCTAAGGCAAGTTGAGAAGACATAAATTCGCTCACTGCGTCTTTCATGAGTACACTAGTGCAGCCAAGATATGGAAGCCAGAGGTAAACAAGATGCTGCATGATGTTACTTTATAGTTGATTTTATAAAAACAGACCTTGAATATATAGTGTGGGAGAAAGCTTGTGTAATATAATATTTTGT
>VMDR010012241.1:0-26924 GCA_007922815.1 Macrotus californicus | reverse complement strand
TTTTCAGGCAGGTAATTGGATGAGGGAATGATCATTTTTATCCAGTAATGGGTTGAGATGATTTGAGGTGTGAGGTCTGTTTTTGGAAAATCTAGTCTATTTTCAGTTTATCCTTGTTCCTAGTGTGTAGATCTTCAGGAGACTCAACCAAAAGTCTGGGACATTCATCCGAGTTTCTCATCTGGGAGAGCTATAAACTCTAATTCTGGTCTTCTGAGCACCCTGACTATCAAAAGCACGGTGCCTCTGCTGCTTGAGTTCACGGTTGATGGATCTCTCTAGATAGAATTCATGTTTGTTTTTTGGCATGGACTTGGCGGCACTAATAACTTGAAATTTCTCCACCTGGCGAATTTTGCTAGCCATTAGTGATTGAGCTCTTTTCTCCCCAAATCTGTGAGAAGACCTTACTTTTTTATTTGTCTTGCCAAAGACAAAACAGGCAAGTCTGCCTACAAAGGACCGACAGTAGCCCTACAGTATCAGGACCTACCACAGACACCAACAGTCCCTTATATAAAGTGGTGTAGTATTTGCATTTAATCTACATCTTCCCATATACTTTAAATCATGTCTAGAAAACCTGTGATACCTAACACAACGTAAATGCTGTATAAATTGTTATGCTGTATTGTTTTGGGAATAATGACAAGAGAAACAAGTCTATGCATGTTCAGTACAGACGCAACCATCACATGGGCCTAACTACATAGTACTAAAACATCAGCAACAATGTAAATTTTTTCCAAATATTTTCAATCCAGCATAGGTTGAATCCATGGGTGCAGAACCAATGGATACAGAGGGCCAACAGTATATTTTTTTCAAGGTACCACATGAGGTTGCTGATATCAACCTTATGTGGAAGCTGCGGATCTGCCATCCCATATATGTGCATGTAAAAAGGATTTTTTAAAAGCATTATACCAAGCATTTTTAACTCTCTCTTCTGTGGGATGGACTGATACACACCAGTTACCAATATCGCTTATGGGAAAGGGAAAACAAGGAGAGTAGAGACAAAGATTATATTTTATATACATTTTATAAATTTTGAAATATTAATGAGATTTTTGCAAAATAACTCTAATATAGAGAAAACATTTTTGAAAATATTTATACAATCCATTAACTTCTCTAGGTGCTTGCATCCTTGAAGTGAGATGAACTACACAGGAAAGGTACATATCGGGTACACATTAGACTTATCCCCAAGAGACTGATGTTTACCTGCAGCTTTTATCAAATGTCATCATAGTCAAGCCATATGAAATTTAGTGTTTTAAAAGTTATAAAGATGTGATTTAGGTCAGTGTTTATTACATCACTCACTGCACTTGAGGAATTATATAATGGCTTACAGCCAAATTCCCAAGTCAGCTACGGCAACAAGGTTTGAGCCTCATAATCTGTATAATTATGTTTTTCTTTTTATTTGACACTGATATGTTATTTCTTTTTTGTCACTTTCATTTTGGTTTGCTGTGTTATAAGGTGCTTCAAATCTTCAAATAAAAAAAAGGGAAACAGAGTTTTTTTTCTGTATGTTGGGCAGGAGAGAATTCTGAATTTCAAAGTTAAATTGTTCTGAAATACTATCAAACTGAGAAATAATGATTGAACCATTTATCCTTTGGGTCTTTGTGGGTCATAGAGAGTGATCAGAAAATTCAAGAAAAAAAGTGTTAATAAGAATTCTAATAAAAGATATAATTCTGTATAGGCAAGTGAAGAAATGCTATGACCAAATCCATATTAATTAAATTAGAGTTTGGAAACAAAATTATAATTAATATTCCTTTTTTTGGAAATTTAATTTTGTTTATTATTCATGTAATATACTCATAATAGCTGTATATTTTTAAGGTTACTTATAGTATCCTTTCCCTACACATTTTGTTTCTAACAAAACAAGCCACCACTTGTTACGGCTGAGGTATCAAATAACCACATGGTAGTTAGTCCGATATTTTTTCTTTTTGTTCCTATTTTCTTTTTTACATTTTTTTATTGTTGTTCAAGTATAGTTGTGTCCATTTCCCTCCCACCACTCCCCCCCACCCAGCCATTCCCACTTCCTGCCCTTGATCCTACCCACTTTGGTTTTGTTCATGTGTCCTTTATGGATGTTCCTGAAATGTATAGTAAGTATAGCACCAGATACAAAAAGTAGATCATCCATACCATTGCATCTGAGCATGCCATTCAATTTTGTATTAAGTTTTCACTTAATAAATAATTGGTTAATAGCAAACGAAACTAAAAATTTGTATAGACTGTGCATTAATTGAATTCTTTGAAATTCTTTTTCTTAATACTTTGAAGTCAAACCTCAAAGAAAGTCATAATCACAAGTGCTTTGAGACATTATTCTCTCTTTTATCATAATTGTATATTTCATATACATAATTGGGCAACAAAATTTATATATTAAGTAATGTGAATCCTTTTTACAATTCCTGGATTTGAAAAGCAGCCTCACTGCCCATTACATGAGTGAATTTTGTGCTATTTACTTAAACTTTCTGTGCCTACTCCAGCTATAAAAGGAGATACCGATGGTATCAGTGTCATAGGATTGCTGCAAGAAATACAAATTAACATTTGTGCAGCATTTAACACAACTCCTGATACTTAGTAAGCCCAAAATAATAATTAGTAATTATAATTATTAAGCAAAAGTTTTTCTACTACAAATAATAGAAAAAATGCTACATATAAATTACTAAATACTACATCAATAATCTTTGAAACATTTTCTTCTCTCCTGTTAAATTAACCTATAACCTTCAGCATAATGAAAAATTTTGGTTGAAATATTTAGGAGTAAGTTTTTTATTATTTAATTTAGATTTCCTTATAAGGTAGTGCGAAGAGTCAGTATATGTACATGAAAATAGTATAAAAAGGAAAATCAGTAGACTCCAGTTTCATTTTCGAATTAGATTCAAACCTGACCACGTCACATAATTTGATTGTGCCTGGATTTCTTCATCTGCAAAATAAAAATTATCAACATCTGCTTCTTCTAATTCACAAGATTATAGTAAAAGAATACACACACACACACATGCACATGCACACAATATCTCTTGAAAAGATTGTTCTGATTCTAATGTAAGGGAAAGGAAGATAGCATTTACTCTTGATTCTGCTAGATATTTCTTCTACATTATCTTATTTAATCTGCACTCAACCTATTAGGTAAATGCTATTATCCCCAACTTGCAGACAAAAAAACAGAGGATCAGAAAGCTTGGGCAGTTTGTCTGCACCTACACAGTTATTAATCAGCAGTGCAGGATTTCAAACAACATCGATTACAAATGACTAACACATTAATTGTTCCTGGCGAAGTTCCTCATAGAGGGAAGGTGTTCAATAGACGTTTGGGGCATTATTTATTGCTTAATACAGAAACAAATGCCTTAAATTAATCGATCAATTATTGTAAGTTTCTACTCTACAACATACAATCTTCTTGAAGCATATCTTTCAGTGACAGCCCATGAGATGAAGATTTTAGTGAGGAAGATCTTAAGTTAATGTTACTACAACTGCAATTTAAGGAAAATAAAAAAGACGTTGCTGCTAATGAGGGTAAAGATTGAGTTATTTCTCTAACTACCCCTGATATAAATCAGTGTCTAACACTGCAATGTAAGAAGCCAAGCAAGGGTTTTTAACATTGGAACACTATCATAGTTTCATCACTAGAAGCTGGCTTGTGAGAACTAAGAGAAAACCTCATTTCAAAATAACCATTTTCCAAGGCAGAGATGACCCCTTCATCCATGTAACTCCATTGTTCTTTCCAAAGGGAAGGCAGGACAATTAAAAACTCTGAATGGAAGAACATAAAAGGGAGTTTAATCATTGACAAGTGGTAGAAATACCAGTCATGACCTAGAGGGACAATAGCCTTGGAACACTTTTTGAAGCAACTCAGGTGAGAAAAGCAATTGGTACCAGCGTCAGAACCTGCCGAGTTTCTTTCTCAGTCTCCTATGGGAGCTCTTCACTAAATCTTTCTAACAACGTCAAGCCTGAATTTTTATTCTTCCAATACAAGAGCTTGAAATCAATTCTCTATCAGGCAACAGTGGTAGTATTTGTCCCTATGTTCCTGGGAAAATGGTTACTACCTAGAGATGTTGGTAGCTTCTATTTTTAATGGGAAAGTTTGATCAACACAATTTTATGCACATGGAAGGAGGATGATAAATTCTGAGGCAAGCCAGCCCGTCGGGAGGAGCATCACTTATAACCCTGCCCGAGCAGACAACGTGATTGTATATCCTCATTAATGCTGTAATTGGTATCTGGAATCTGTTCAAAAATGCCGATTTACTTTGTAACAGAGGATTATGGCTGAACTTGGCGTTCTTTATGGTCTGCAGATGCTTGTGAAATTCAAATATAAGAACTGTCAGCCAAACATCTCATGAAAAGCCGTACCTTATACTAATCCAAAGGAACATGAACAAGTGCTTGAGGGGATGAAAATCCACAATATGTTTCAGCAGCTAACCACTTACAGGAACATTAACATTCCTGGACAGGGCTGCTCGCTGAGTTTCTACAGTAACTTAGGAGCTATCAGGATTCAGTTCTTAACAGACTGCAACACAGTCGGGGGAAAATTGTCAGTCACCAGCCTCCAGTATTTATGAATTATTAATGTTGGCTTTCTGGGTTTTTTTTTCAAGTTTTGCTTTTGTGTGCGTGTTCAGCTGAGTAATTCAATAGACTGATGGAGACATGAATAGATATGCTAACTAGCACGAAGGTTAACCTTTAAAGTTCGTTAAAGCTGTCAGCTTTCAATGAAATATTTTCACTTTTCTTTTTTTTTCTGTGAACTGGAATATAAACATTATTTGTACACTGGGATCAGAGGTGCTTGGGAGAAAGGGAGACACCACCTTGACATCAATTTTTTTTTTAAATCAAGACAACTAATGGGTTTGTCAAGAAAAGCGTGTTTATAAATTTTCTCATTTACAAATCATGCCACCAGAATATATTCATGGCCTACCTTTATTACAGTACTTTTCAACCAAAAAAAAAAACAGTACTTGATGGCATGTCCCTATTGTTACAAAAGCACTTGGGGGAAAAAAGGCTAGGATTTGGAGAGGGGGAGAATAGGAACAAAGCACATCTTACATTCATGATCTATATGGAATTTAAAACTGGTAACAACTGTTTGTCAAAATGGGGATTCTCTTTGGGAAAAACTGAGGAATGGGGGGGCCCGTCATTAACCCAATTATAAAGTTTTCAAAATCTTCAAGGGTGTTTCATCCATGCATGCTTGCTAAGCAAGCCTAAGTAATAAAGCCCCATTAGGAAAATCACCCTGCTCTGACATAGTTCTGTCACTCTGTAACTGTGAAGTGCTCTACTTTTTCCTGCGGAGATCTGACTGCCACTCAGAGTCATCTGTCAGCTCATGTCACATGCCCAGGCTCTCCCACAGCCCTTTCTAATCACTGTTCATTCCTAAGTCTTCCTTTTATCTCACTTCCAATCCAAACAAGAAGTGAGGAAATATGAAATGAAATAAGAAGACGGGCTCCTTTTCAAAGTCTTTGCCCACCCATTTGCAATGATTCCATGACTCAAGATACAGAATAAGAAAGTTGCCCATTCTTGATATGTAACAATAAATGATGTAATCAATTTAATATCTCAGCCTTCTTCTAAAGGGATCTTCATTCTTCTTCATTTTTTTCCTCCACCACATCCCTTTGATGTCAGCAGGAAAGATAAGCGAATGGTTTTTATCAAACTTCATAAAAGTAAAGAAAAAAATGAAGCAAAGTATATTGTTAGGACTTGCCATAGTCCTAATATGTTTAGAAATACTTGAATTCAACCCTTAACTCCCTTACCAGATCAAAGACATAATCCACATCTAATTTTCAAAATAATTTACTTCTACTAGTAGATGCCCAAAGTTCAGAGTGCCTGTGGCCCCCAAATCAGGGCCACCCCAATTGTGACACATGTACCAACTATTCTTTCTCATCTATGCCCTGCCCCCTGAAACCAGGACTAAAGAAATCAGCTTTGAACACTTGAAGTTTTTGATTTACTATTCCTCCTCTCCTTCAACGCAATGTTTTTATTTTTATTTTCTGATATCCATCTTTTATTATAATTTATAATATAGCAGTAAATACTGAAAGCAGTTTTTAAATTATTAATATGCCTTATTTGTTTTGCATTTCCAAGGACATGTCAGAGAGCCTCCACCTGCCTGGGAAGATGTGTTAGGGAGAGAGAAATAATGGTAAAGACTGATGTAGTATTCAGCATCTGACATATAAAATAGGATTTAGTGAAAAGTCAGTAAGCTGCTTAAGAGCCATGCATTTTTAGAGAGAAAAAATTCCCCAAATGCTTGTATTTCCTCCTCTAGTTTATTAGCAACTGATCCTGGAAGACCTATGCCCAATGAGTTCTTAGTGTTGACCAAATCCCATTTCTACATATTCATGGGAAATCTCTTGCTCAGTTGTAGAAGATCCAAATGTAGGTAAGAAAAAACAGAAACCTCCTCATTTGGGGCTTGGGGAATTGTAGGGTGAAGAAGAAGAAATAAGATTCAATGTTCAGCCTTGTGTCTCCTGATATCCTCTTCTCGGACCTTTGCCCAGAGAAGGTGATGTGTGCTAAGGGAAATAACCTTGAAGAGAAGAAAATTTTGCCCCTTTTTCTTTACTTGGGATTCAAGGAGATGACTGTGCATAGGACCTCACATCAACAGACGGCCACTCAGCCTAAGAAAGTAGGCCATGTGGTTAGAAAGAGGGTGAGCTGGGTTAGCACTGTGGATGCTCCCTCCCTCAAGACCCATGGCATGTGGGGACCTGAGCTGAGAGCCAGCCGTACTGAGGGGGATGGAACCTGCTGTGCTGGAGCAAAGTGACACCACAATAGAACTTCATCAGAGAGCTAGGTGAGAGGCCTGAGAGAGAACGAGGGTTTGAAACCAGTGAGCACACAGGCACCAACAAATGACTGGGCGCCCCCCCCCATCTGTTACCATGGAGACACCTAAGCCCCCTCACATACCCAGGTGCCATCTTAGGAAGGGAAATAAGAAGATGGCACCTAAGCAATTTTACCTAACAGAAGTTGAACACTTCCTAAAGAAACAGTTTATTTCTTTTTAATCAGACCAAGTTTTATTCTAATTTGGATATTTTGTCATGTTTCCCTGCTCACACTCCTGCAGAGTTTCAGGATTAGCTCCTCAGGTCATCATTTTGTACATTAAATTTAAGAACCATTACCCAAGTTTATAGCCATCCTTTCCAAAATAAAAAGTAAATTAATCTCTGGATTAATTGATCATGAGAAGAACAGCTACTCTTAGTACTTAAGTTAGTCTGAAATTTCTCTCTAGGGTCCTCCTAGCAAAAGTCACATGCAATATTTTCAATAGCCTCCTTTTAGTAAATACACAAATGCATTTCTGAGGCTCTTCTAGAATATGTGTTGCTATATGCTGATGACACCTCAACAAAAAACAGTTCATTAAACACAACCCAATGCTGAACCAACACTGTACAGAGAAGATCTAGCTTACTGGATAGCTTAAACAACAGAAGTTTGTTTATTTTCCTCAGACTTCTGGAGGCTAGAAGTCCGATATCAACGTGTTGGCAGGGCTGATTTCATCTGAGGCCTCTCTCCTTGGCTTGCAGATGGCTATCTTCTCCCTGTGTCCTCACGTGGTCTTCCCTCTATGCATGTCTGTGTCCTTATGTCTATTTCCAATTTGTGCAAGGACAGCAGTCATTTTGGACTAGGGCGCAACTATATGAACTTGTTTTACCTTATTACTTTTTCAATGGCCTCATCTCTAAATTTATTCATATTCTGAGGTGTTGGGAGTTAGGCCTTCAATGTATGAATTGGGATGGGAGAGAGGATGATTCCACCCATAGCAAATGCCTAAATAGGAGAGCATACTGCTGGCTACCGGAATATATTGGGGATGCATATGTTCCCCAAAGTCAGACCAATAAAACTATATTTCTCTTGGGTAAATAAGGGTATATTTTCATTGGGATTATCAGTTTTGGAAATATAGCCAGGAGTTTGTCAAATGTCCATTTCAATATCTGGGATGGGCTGGAATCAGCCCACTGGAACCTCATGACTGAGAGTGTGGAGAAAGTGTGCAGACACTGTGCATGTTCAGGGTATAAAAGTGCCAGCTGAAAGTCAAGTGAGAGATAAAGGCAGAAGTACTCCAGTCTCCAAGGTAGGTGTCCCAGTCTGGAGCATCTTTTGTACACTCACAGAGTTTCCATATGCACTAGTAGCCTGGTATTCTTAGGAGACTGGGAGTTGTGTGCTAGGTACACACAAAACTGCTCAGTGTCCATAGTGCTTTCCCAAATGCTTCTATTCCAGTCCCCCACATTTTCCTAAACTTTTTTACAAGCATATTGGATGTATTCTATCAGTCCCAGGTTTATAAACTTTGGTCCATTAGTTATATGTATGTAGAGTTCTCTCTGTTAAACTACACAGAGCCTTTGTGTCTAGAATTAGGCTCCAGGTTCCCAGGACGATAGGATCATTCCCATCAGGCCTCCTGGACTAGCCATTATTCTGTTCACACAGCTCATACATTTCACACATCTCACACACAGGCCCCTATACTAATGATTCCTTCATGTTCTACTTCCAATCCCCCCCCTCAGTGGCCAAAGCCTTGCTACTATGTACATCTTCCTGAAGCTTCCTGAAGTGTCCACACATGTGTCTATGTGTATATTATTATTTTTTTGCTTATGTTAATAGTTAACATTTGATCAGACAGAAGTAGCACTACTATGAATCAAAAAGAAATGTATTGTAGTAGTTAGATTCTATGTACTTATAAGAGCTGATGAAGCAGTCCATGCAATTACTGTAGCTTAGCCAGCCTGCAGTTAGGAAGGAAGGTGGATGAGGAAAAGAAGATGGACAAACTGGAACCTATGAGAACAAACTGGAACTTGCATCTGCTATTTACTACCTCCAACCCCGGTGCCTTGGACAATCTGCAGGAAGAACTGTGCTCTGACCAGGAGCTGCACACACACATGACCCATGATGCAGAGACGCTGAAGGAGCTGATCTGATGGGAGCTAGGAGAGGATGGGTGTGAGTATCAACCCACAGCAGCACCATGAGCTGCCACCATGTCTGGCATCCTGTACTAACCTGCCAAAAGTAACAGAATGGCTTTGGCTTCACTTGGGCCTTCCAGATCTTGTGCAAATTTTTCTAGTGACCAACTTAAACCAGAAAACAAACAGGAATGGGCATTCTAGAAAATGTGGTTCTAGCCCTGGCTGGTGTAGCTCAGTGGATTGAGCACTGGCCTGTGAATCAAAGGGTCACTGGTTTGATTCCCAATCAGGGCATATGCCTGGGTTGCAGGCCAGGTCTCCAGTTGGGGATGCGTGAGAGGCAACCACACATTGATGTTTCTCTCCCTCCCTGCCCCCCATCTCTAAAAATACAATAAAATAAAATCTGAAAAAAAAAAAAAAGAAGATGTAGTTCCATTTAACTACACTGGCACAGCACAAGCCACCAGACTTAGTAAATCTAAACGTGTTTATTTGATTATAAAACTTTTGCCTACTTTTTTATTATTTTATTATTATGTTTAGAGATAGGTGAAGGGAGAAAGAAAGAGAGGGAAAGAAACATCATCAGTTTGAGAGAGAAACATCAATCGGTTGCCTCTTGTACGTGCCCTGACTGGGGACCAAACTCGCAATCCAGACATGTGCTCTGACCAGGAATCAAACAAGTGAACTTTTGTTTGCTGGACAATACCCAACCAATGGAGACACACTGGTCAGGGCTTGTCTACTTTTTAACTGAACCATGATAAGTCTATATTAAGTCTCTTCTAAGGAAAATATATTCAAAATAAAATGAAACTGTATAAACCTTGTTAATGATTAAATATAGGTTAATGTCTTCAGCTGGAAAGAATCACTAGCAGATCTATATTGGAAGATAATCATGTTTTAGTCTAAATGTGTCATACTGTGCACATATAGAGTTTACCCAATGGCTGCACATGTGTTATTATTTAAACGGCCAGTCCTTTACTATCAGTGGGCCTGATGCCCTCTGACCCACCATACAGGGTGGGACAAAGTAAGTTTACAGTTGTTTGTTTGGAAAATAATACAATAATTAATAAATAATAATGCAAGAATAAACTTTGTTTTGCAAACTCACAACTGTACACCTACTTTTGCCACCCTTTTATACTACCCCAAAGACTGCTGGTCCTATCCACCTGGGGATTCCACAGGTTTCATTTTCACTAACAGCTTTAGGAACTTAAAAAGGTCAAATCCAATCTGTTTCCATGTTGATAAACTGGTGGAGACTTCTAATATATAATGTAAATATTCACTTAAAGGGGATTGGTTAAATGCATTTCATGCATCTACATAATAGAGAACTAATTTACTTTTATAACTGATATTGTAGAGAAGCATATTTAACTACTCGGAACTATGGTAATTAAGAGAAAGCACGTTACATGAGAAGACAGTCTCATTTTTGCAATCCACAGAACGTGTGTGTGACAGCACTGCCCACATGCAGATGAGCTGACTCTGGGGGCTTGGCCACAGGTTTGCCACTGGCAGCTGAGAATCAGATGAAGTGAAGACACTAAGTGTATGCATGATACAAACTAACTCGGAAACGTGGTTTGTCTTTCGTCCTTCCACTATCTTTGGCTTCAGAAGCCTCAAAAGCTACAAGATGCATCAGGTTTATCTGGATTACCTTGTCATTTAGAGCACTCGAGTGTCTGCTTCAATATGCCTTAGAATCATGATTGCCAAATGAGAGCAATACACTGCGCTTCTCACACTGCTCCTTACCAAGGATCTCAAGGCACCAGAAAAATGGTACTTTTGCCTCCCTTCTCTTCTCTGAAGAAACTCAGGAGAGCCCTGGACAGTGGGACTCATAAAACTTATCAATTATAAAAACTTATAAAACTTACCAAAGATAAACTGTCAAGAGCATACCTCTACAAATAAATATGCTGCTATTCCTAATCCCTTCTCCCAAGAGATATGAATTCCACAGTTATATGAGAAATATGGAAATTAATAAAATTTACTCCATTCTCAATCAACAGGGTATATATGTATACAGAAGAATAACCACTTGTATCTGAAAATATACAAAATTTCTTGCCCTCCTATAGACCATGCCATTTTTTTTTCTTTCTGCATCTTTGTACTGGTCTCTCAACTTTTAAAAGCAAATGACAGGACTTCCTGCCAAGATGGAGGCATAGGTAGACACACTGTGCCTCCTCGCACAACCAAAAGAAGGACAACAAAAAATTGAAAAACAAAAAGCAACCAGACTGACAGAAAATCAAACTGTATGGAAGTCTAACAACCAAGGAGTTAAAGAAGAAACACTCATCCAGACCAGTAGGAGGGACAAAAAGAACTCACGGCAAGGCTGTGGCTGGTAGGCAGGGCAATGGCTGGCAGACCTGGTGATACAGAGGATTGCAGACTGAGTGGTCCTACACTCTCGTGCAGATAAACTGGGAGGAACAACTGGGGAGCAAGACAGACTGTGCAACCCA
The DNA here is from genome assembly GCA_007922815.1 of Macrotus californicus. Taxonomy (NCBI): domain Eukaryota; kingdom Metazoa; phylum Chordata; class Mammalia; order Chiroptera; family Phyllostomidae; genus Macrotus; species Macrotus californicus. The sequence goes on along the minus strand of VMDR010012241.1, from coordinate 15,268 downwards.
GAGTTCCAGTGCAGGGAAACAAAGCCTCAAACCTCTGATTGAAAACATATGTGGGGATTGAGGTGGCAGCAGGAGATACTCCTAGCTTCACAGGAGAGACCAACAGGGTTCTAGAATGTACACAAACCCACCAACCCAGAAATCAGCACCAGAAGGGCCCAATTTGCTGATGGGTAGTGGAGGGAAGTGACTGAAAACCAACAGAGAGTGGAGTAAGCAGCATTGTTCCCTCTTGGACCCTCCCACACATACAGCATCACAATGCAGCGATGTGGGTTGCCCCGCCCCAGTGAACACCTAAAGCTCCACCCCTTACTATGTAACAGGTGCCAAAAAAAAGAAACAAAAAAAAGAAAATGGCCCAAATGAAAGAACAGGTCAAAGCTGCAGGAAAAATACAACTAAGCAACGAAGAGATAGCCAACCTATCAGATGCACAGTTCAAAACACTGGTAATCAGGATGCTCACAGACTTGGTTGAATATGGTTGCAAATTAGATGAACAAATGAAGGCTATGCTAAGTGAAATAAAGAAAAATATACAGGGAACCAACAGTGATGGGAAGGAAACTGGGACTTAAATCAATGGTGTGGACCAGAAGAAAGAAAGAAACATTCAACCAGAACACAATGAAGAAACAAGAATTCAAAAAAATGAGGAGAGGCATAGGAACCCCCAGGATGTCTTTAAACATTCCAACATCCAATCAGAGGGGTGCCAGGAGGACAAGAGGAAGACCAAGAAATTGAAAACTTATTTGAACAAATAATGAAGGAGAACTTCCCCAATCTGACAAAGGAAATAGAATTCCAGAAAGTCCAGGAAGCTCAGAGAGTCCCAAAGAAGTTGGACACAAGAAAGCACACACCAAGGCACATCATGATTACATTACCCAAAATGAAAAATAAGGGGAGAATCTTAAAAGCAGCAAGAGAAAAGGAGACAGTAACCTACAAAGGAGTGCCCATCAGACTGTCAGCTGATTTCTCAAAAGAAACCTTGCAGGCAAGAAGGGGCTGGAAAGAAGTATTTCAAGTCATGAAAGGCAAGGACCTACATCCAAGATTACTCTATCCAGCAAAGCTTTTATTTAGAGTGGAAGGGCAGATCAAGTGCTTCCCAGACAAGGTCAGGTTAAAGGAGTTCCTCATCATCAAGCCCTTATTGTATGAAATGTTAAAGGGATTTATCTAAGAAAAAGAAGATAAAAAATATGAACAGTAAAATGACAACAAACTCACAGTTATTAACAACCACACCTAAAATAAAACAAAAACAAACTAAGCAAACAACTAGAACAGGAACAGAATCACAGAAATGGAGATCACATGGAAGTTTATCAGCAGGGGAGTGGGAGGGGGAGAGGGGGAAAAGGTACAGGGAATAAGAAGCATAATTGGTAGGTAGAAGATAGACAGGGGGAGGTTAAGAATAGTATAGGAAATGTGGAAGCCAAAGAACTTATATGTATGACCCATGGACGTGAACTAAAGGGAATGTGGGTGGGAAGGGGTGTGCAGGGTGGAGGGGAAAAGGGGGGAGAAAATGGGACAACTGTAAAAGCATAATCAATAAAATATATTTAAAAAATAAAAGCAAATGGCAGTCCCTTACTATTTAAACTCATGATGGGAATACAATCAGAGATAAATGATTTCCTTACATATATCTGTAGCTATGCAATGCTGATATATATCAGCTTTAGTGATTACTAGGTGGAAGCCATGCTTTGCAGCCCCTGTCTTCCACTTACTAGTGTTGGGGCGTCCACACGGTACACATCTTGCCCAAGCTCATTCTTTAATCAGTGGCAGTGACCAAGAGGAAGCCTCTGGTGTCCTCACTCTCACTCCACACTACTGCACACCAATCTATTTTTCTCCATCATTTTCATTCTCAGACTACGATTTGCTCACACAATGGTCCTAAATATACATTTATTTCAAGTCAAAATTCAGGATATTTTGAAAGACTGAAACATCTTCATTCATAATCAGTACTTTAAAATCCTTTATTTGCTGATTGTTGCAATACATCTTTTGGGTCAATTTTGGCTTCTATGAAAAATTTGCATCAGATGTTTATTCATATGCATAATTTTTAAGAGCCTTGAAAGTCTAAGAAGTCCAGAGTTACTGTTATCAGAGTATGTTTAAGACACCTACTCACTCGTTTAGAAAAAGAAATTACAATACGATTTATACCTACATGAGTGAGTAGGTTATATATTTAAAACAGGGATTTTTCTCCCTACAATGTGAAATTTTTTGTTTTACTTTTATTCCACACATTTAACTTTGAAATAAATAGGTTGCTCCATACCACAGTACTTGAGGATGGACAGGGTCACCAGGAAACAATAAAACTGTCAGCACAAACTAACGACCACTGAGCACAGGGTAGCAAATAGGACATGAGTGTTTTATGAGAAAAGGTCAGAAGGTTTGATTCATGGGAAAGAAAGATGGGCTTTGCCATCCAAACAGAACACACTTTACAAGTTAATTAGGCTTCTAGAACTTGTTCCAGATGGTGGGGAAATCGTGTGGGAGAGAGATATATGCCAGCGAAGGAGGAGTCAGGCATAAAACACAAAGCAAAGTCTGGTATTGAGGAGATGGGGGACATGGGGGAAGACTGGGGCCGGGAGAAAACAGAGACGTGGGACCTGGAGCAGAGAGGAGGTGAGGGCGACCTGAAGCCAGAGGTGAGGGCTGCCGGCCCGGAAGTGGGAGAAGTACCGTGGTCTCACTGTCAGAAAACAATGTGCTTTATGCGTCTCAGCCTGCTGATTCTAAATTATATGTACTTTACATTTTTAAAGACTCTATAAGGTCAAATTATATATATGCAAAATATGTATATATGTATATACATCCAAGTACACATATATTATATATTATGCAAAACATACATTAAAGGAATACACATCCTATGCATAGTGACAGATGTTAACTAGACTTGTTGCAATATGCACAACTATTGAATCATTACGCTGTACACTTGAAACTAACATAATGTGATACGTCAATTACATCTCAATAAAATAAACTTTTAAAGAGTGCACATCCTGTATAAACTCAGTTATAAAAATGATGCATGGTAAACCTTTCTTAACAAAGTCCTGTGACCTATGACTACGTTGTGAGGCAGGGCCAGGCCAGGGTGTGGAGAGTGAGGCACTTGCTTCAGGCCCCAAATTAAAGGAAAGGGGTGTCAAAAATCTTAGCTATTAAGACAAGTAGCATTTTAATTCAATATTTTTAAAGATCAAACTGAATTTATCCATGATGAACAAAATATCACAATCTCCATGATGAACAAAATATGAAAATTTTAAATAAAGACAGAATCCCTCTCTTCCCTTTCAGGTCTCACTCCTTCACCCTAACCCTGGTCCCGTCGGATTCTGCTTACAGAGGGGTTTTTGGAGTCTCTGTGAATTCTCCACCCAAGAGCCAGAGCCCCATATTTCATTCACCTCGCCCCAGTTCCAGCCCTCGTGTGAGGTCCTGATAAAAGAATAGGCCACCGTTAACAGTCCATCTGTCCTTCCAGGTCTTCCTCCCTGCACTGCCCCCAGCATTTCCTCAAAGCTGCTGATGGGGCAGCCTTCCTACCTCCTCAGGTGCCAGAGTCCCTTCTAAACTCCAGTCCCAGGTTTTTCTGGGCTCCACAGATCTAGTGCATCTCTCCAGAGATGGAACTGACATTATTAGGTTCTGCTGATTTAACATTACCTGAGGCCCGTCTTCTCCCACCAGCCCGTCAATTCCAGGTGGAGCGGGACGCCCTCTCTTAACCCCCATTCTATCACCAGGCACCCAGTAAACACATGAATAAACAAGGGTCTCCTCCTTAGGATACACGTAAAAGTGAGTAAAATCAGAGACAATGCAATTCCCAAGTCAAAAAATAAAGTTAACGGCAGTTGAAGAAATGAATGAGTAAGTGCTTAAATTGCAATTTAAAGAACCTGAATTGAGAAAATTCAAATAGCTTAGAAATTAAATCAGCAACCACGCATTTGATATATTTGTGCAGAGCAGGATCTTGCTGCCTGAGGTCCAGTGGGGAAGAGAGCTTTGAAAGTACAGAACCCTTGAAATCAATTGCAAAGTATATATGCATGTTTGGGGGTGAATAAAAGGCAATTCCATTTCTCAAAGTCATCCTCAGTTTGGGTTAATAATCGCTATTCTAAAGACTTATAAACGGCAGAACTCATCCCAGACTTGGACCAGTAAAACATTTCTATAAAATAAAATACCAGTAATTATGTTGCATTTCACTCTAACGAGGCTGGTTTTTTCACTGACCTGGGGATTTTATGAAGGCACCAACGATATACTCTTTAAATTCTGTTACTACCATTCAGACCAAGCACACATCTGTCCATCTGTGTTTTAAAGTTGATTGTTGATTTTTCCACCTCTGTTTGACAGCCTGGAGCCCTGCCAGAGATGGGCAGAAGAATCACATCAAGTATTCCAAACATGAAGGCACTTTACAAGCAGCCCTCACCTCTGGCCATTTGGCAACTGCACTGGCCCCTGGAGGGAAAATGTCTGCCTGTGACTTCTGATGCTGCTTTCCTTACCTCTTCGTGCGTCTTCCCCTCCTCTTGCTCTCCACGCCACCCCTAAAGTTCCTGTGCACTCAGACCTGCAAACGTTCACAAGTGCCTGAGACTTAATGATTCTAAGTTCTGGCAGGAGTCGGATCATCTATTCCAGTGGCTTCCACACAGAACCAGGGATTAAAGGAATGTCAGGTGGGTCAGATTTTATTTCCCACCCTCGACCGTGCCTCCTCCCACACACACGCAAGGGAAATGCAGGTGCTGCCTGTAACAGTTAATCTGGAGGGTACTCTCTTTGCAGAGGAGGGGACAAAGCATGAAGCCATTACTGTATTACTTAGGACTTTCAGTAGCAATGGTAGAATGTCAGTCAAACTGCCTTATGGTAAAAGAAAGAGCAGAGGGATATATTGGCTTATTCAGAAAATGTCAGGGTTGTGGGCAACACCAGCTTCAGGCGAGGCTGGACCAGGGGCCCACACAGGGTGCTCAGCACAGGATCTCTCTCTGTCTGTGGTGCAGTCCCCTCCCTGTTGACTTCATCCTCAGTCGGGTCCTTCACGGTGGCTGCGAGAGCCCCAGGCACGCATCCCCCTACCTCAGAAGTTACAACAAACAATTTCATTGCTCAACAATTTCATATCAAGTCCTGAAATTGAATCACATTGTCTAGTCTCTGTCCTACGTCCATTCTTGAGCCAGTCACGGTGGCGAGTGCATGGCACATGCTGATTGGCCAGACTGAGTAACACGCTCATACCCAGAACTAAGGCATTACAGCAGCACCACCTAGACTGTGAGGATGCAGAGCAAGGGGCAAGCATCTTCTCAGGGGAAACTCAGGGTGCTGTTAGTGGAAGAAAATAATACATGATGCCGAATATTTTGAAATAAACAAGCATACTAAAACTAGATGCCACTACAAATGGGGAACTTAAACTATGTGCCCAAAGTCAAATGTATCTCAGGAGTGACAGAGACAGGACAAAACCTGCACATCTTTTTCTTTTTAACTGAATAAATTTCACCTGTATTTTTTTTTTTTACTCCCAGTTTAGGTGGATATCTTCATTGACTAGGGTTGCCATAACAAAACACCACTGACTGGGTGGCTTAAATAACAGAAACGTATTGTCTCACAGTTCTGGAGGCTAGAAGTCTGCGATCATGGAGCCGACGGGGCTGGTTTCTCTGGAGGTCTCTGTCCTTGGCCCTCCGATGCTGTGTTCCCCCTACATCGTCACGTGGGCTTTCATCTGTGTGCTTTAATCTCCTCTTCTTACAAGGACACCAGCCAGATAGAATGAAGGCTCACTCTAATGACCTCATTTTAGTTTAATTGTCTTTTTAAAGTTCTTATCTCCACATACAGTCACCTTCTGAGGTACTAGGGGTTAGGACTTCGATGTATAAATTCAGGGGAGGGAACCTGGTTCAACGTAGAACAGTGGGTTCCATTACACCAAGCACATTGTATGTACTTTACATGAGTGTGTGAAGGTAAACACACAAAAAGTGACCACACACACAGATGTGGGTGTGAATGCATACCTGCCCTGGCCATATGTGCACGGGGGACAGAGGTTTGCTAAATGGACACTTTAGGGAGCACATATGCACCGACGATGACCAAACAGTTGAACAGCCTTTTGCCGTCACAAACTCACCAGCTAAAGCTTACATAAACTATGCTTACAACAATGCTAACATTTTTTCCAAGTAAACCACTTTAAAAAGTAGCAAGTTCTCATGAAATTTTTATCAAATAAGATAAATCTTTTACACTACTTATACAAATGTCAGCTTCCACATTATCTTTTTCACACTCCTTATGCATAGGGCAATAAGAAATGGAAAGTACAGAGATTAATTTAGGTAACAATTACCATAATTTACAATTGCATTAGCACCTATTAAGGTTCATTGTTCTGTGGAAATTTTAATGATACATTCTTGAGTGAATAAAAGCAGAAGATGATTGGAAATAAAATTGTTTCTATGTATGCTGACAGGATTGCTGAGTGTAATTATATATTTCAGAGGCGACCTGTTTGGAGTTTACTCCATAATTTTATGTAAATGTTAAATAACTTCATGTGTTTTTCCACCCGGGTTAAATGCTAATTTATGTTATTCCAACAAGGAGAGTGCTGCAGGGTTATTAACAGACTTGCTCTGCCGACGAAGCCAGCTTCTGAAAAACAGATCCACGGACTTCAAACAATAAAGGCATCTTTAGTTTTTCCTCATTGTAGATCTTAGTAGCAAGCTGCCAAACTGTTAGTTTTGAAAACAGCTACTCATTCTTAACTTTGTAGCCAAAACCCAAGAAGTAATAATTATTCTAGCTCATTCACAGTGCTGGTTTGCATCAACTTCGCCAGTCCCAAAGGGAAACAAGTAGATAGAAGTATTTGATTTCTAGGTACAATAAATTTCATATGTGATAAAAATGTCTCTCTATGTCCTGATTTCCTCCAATTCCTAGAGACCAAAGTAGAGTCAGCACGACGTAGGTGTTCTTAGGTATGTGCTGGCTGCAGGAAAACTCCCATCTTTACAAACCCTCATTAAACAAACGGAAATAAAATCTGCTGAAGCGCAGTGGGTCCGTTTGGCATCTGCAGAAATTCTCACCCTTACTGCCCACATGTGCATGCCCCCAAATCAACAGAGAACCAGAATGGACACAGATGGGGAAGGAGAGGGTGTAAAAAGCAACGCATCCATTTAAGAGGGTTTAAAAACAATATTACTGTCTTTCAAAATTTCATTATCATATCTTAAAGCAAGATGATCAAAACATTCTGCTTTATGTTACAAGACATTTAGAAGAGTTGTAGAACAGTCACATCATTCTCTTTGGCTTCTGAATGCCACCAGGAGGAACTGTGGGATGTGAGTCTTTGAAGGAGGCTTGAAGGTCATCTGTGAGAGGACACACCCAGTGGTAGGACAGCCCCAGCCTGGTTCACAAAGCCAGACCAAGGCGGAGCCAGCCCTGGACGCCTGGCTTGCCTAACTCCCAGATCCGTGTTCTTCCTCTCTGATATACAGCCCAGCTCGAGGATGGCCAGGCTGGAATAAACTTTCTTCTTTCAGCGCCATGGAGTGGTGTTTGGGATGAAAAGGACACCAGTCTTCAGTTGGGTTAGAATGAGTCTCAGTTCTTCTGTTTGGCAGTGCAATGTGGGCCAATTACTGGCTTGTCTGAACTATACCAGCTCTTTAGCGAGGATGTGTGAATGATCAATAATAGAGTTTCTTGTTATGAAACAGTAGCAAGGATCCAGTTGAAATATTCAGTTGAGTTCTGAACTGTAACTAACAAAGAATTACAGGAATTGCATTATAGCTGTCCATATTATATGTAAGCATAACTATTATTCAACATATATCCATATTCAATATGTACAATTACATATTATTCAACGTTGTGATATCTATACTATGATTTTTTATTCATTTGCACATTTTCTAGTTCCACACAATTCTGGACGTTAATATGCTATGCTTCACAGTTACGTACTCAACCGATTATTTCTGTCTCAGATATTTCAATATCTAAAGTGTCCATCAGTGTTGATCTCTCTACCAGTGCACAAGCTTGGCAAGTCAAGTCTCAATTTGAGAAGCATTCCTCAAAGTGAATGTTATCATGAATACTGTCATCAAGACCACATCAACAAACCTTAGTTGCTTTCCTCGACTAGACAAAGGCTTTATTCCTAAGAAATGTTCATCTAGTTTCTGGGTACCAAACTCCATAGTAAAAGTATGCAGTTGTCTGAACTCCGAGGCTGTTGCCTGAATTGCATTGAAGTTCCTAACTTCAGTTTTACTTTCCTGTGTGAGATCCTATTTCTCCGGTATCTCTGCCTCCTCTGTTCTCCTCTCTATTCCAAACGTGCTTATGCCTCCTGTTCTACTAATGCAAAAACATGTTTCATAGATAGTCTCCTCCATCTCAAGTTTTGCCAACTTTATCCCAGTTTCACAAACACATACACAGAGATGTCACATGTAGTGATAACATGGCCTAGAGGAAGATAAAACATAAGCCAATGGTGTATAAATTGTAAAACAAGGCACTATTTTGGTGATTCAGATAGCAGATGTCAGCTCAGAATATACAGTGACACATATCAGCAGGCAACTGCTGTGGAGAATGTAGGAACTACAAATAACTATTGAATCATTTCCCAAACAACTCACCATGCTAAGGAAAGAGTCAAAAAATAGAAGTACATTGAGTACTTCGGTTTGTCTCCCAAGTTAGGGGTACCGATTGCTTCTTTTTATTCCTAAACACTCTTCTACTAATAGGAACTAAGTCTGTTTATTGCCGCCAGACCTGAAAGTGCCCTTTCTGTTGATATCTGTCTTCTTATCCAGCTTTATTTTCCAACAAAGTACTTCAATTCTTGAAAATTTAATAACCAAATATTTTTAATCTCTCTCTTTCCCAAAACACTAGAACCCAGCTGAACGAGAGCAGCGACTTCCTCTGTCTTGTTTATTGCTCTATCTCCAGGCCTAGAAGGGTCCCTGGAAGGTGGTAGGTGCTTGATAACATTTTTGAAAGAACAAGTGAAGTGCACACACTACATAGTGACAAAAGAGTTACTTAGATCATCACTTGCAAATATCTGGTATCAACTGCTTCGACAAGACAGAGTTTTGGGGAACCAAGTAGTTGATGCCACAGAACATGTTAGTGGAAATAAAAAGTATAATGGGACTAGTCAGTGGCTTCTAAATAAACTAAAGAACTTGGGGGAAATAATGATGAACTCAGGGCTTTGAATTCCCAGCTCAAGGTCTAAATAAGAAATTGGAATGCTTCTGCGGTTTCTTTACAAATAACCTTTTTTTTCCCCTGTAGACAGAGAGCCAAAAGTTCTGGGGCGGGGGTGGGGGTGAAGAAACTCTCAAAATCAAATCTTTTTGGTAGCTGAATTACAAGGCAAATAGAATTCACACCCCTGAAGAGTTTCTTATGTTAAAGTTAGGACATTGATTAGAATAAAGTGGTAAATGGTGATGGAAGGAGACTTGACTTGGGGTGGTGAACACACAATACAATATACAGAGGATATATTATAGAAATGTAAAAAAATAAAATAAAATAAAATGGAACCCTAAAAATTAGAATTGGGACACATGGACAAATTGTAGTGAAGCTGGAGACCAGGAACCCCTAAATTCTCCTGAGGACCCTTCGTAGGTAGAAGCCCTTCCACCTGATTGAGGTTAGTATTCCCTTGCCTAAAGACTCTGCAATAGCTTCCCTTGAGGTGTTTTCTGACCCACCCGAAGACTAGCACTACCTCTCCTTGTTTCCGGACTTAAAAGGTAACTCAAGTCTCACCAGGCTCCATGGTGTGAGTTGCAAAGTGTGAACCATGAGAAGATGTGAGTCATCAAAATATGGCAAGATTTTGTCAACTTATAACGACAGAACCTCAGTAACATGTATGAACATGGATTCCAAGGGTGTTGGTTTGGCATAAAGGAATATAATGGAAAAGAATGAAATCATTGATGTGGGGGTTCCGCCAAGATCCTGGATTCAGTGGGCCAGTTTGAGTGGCTCTAAGAATTTGCTTGGTTAATTAACAGAAACCTAGTAGCTGAAACACTAAATGGAGCTAAAATGCTGGAACTCCATTGGTATATTGTAGAAGACAGTATTCAAGGCCCAGGGAAATTGAAATGCTAGAGTAGACTTATCATCTAAGAATTGCTCACCCGCCAAAAGAGGGTTGAGAACAGCCTTCACCAAAGCAGTGAGAAATATCATTGTAAAGAGAGCAGTATCCTGGAAGAGCTCTTCAGTGGCTCTTCTCTGTGGATCAGTAATGACCATGAGAACTACTGCTACGGAACTGGGCTGCATCCCTGCATCAAGGCAGGTGATGGGACCAGGTGGAAAAGGATAAGCTGAGTGTGGATGCTGTCATAGGCGGTAAGCTGAAGCAGTAATCAGGTAGTTCCACCTACAGAGATCTTTGTTGTTGGCTGATTTATCATATATCCTTACAACTAATTTAATTAAGCAAGAAAGCTCTTGGTGTGGTGAATAGAAGTCTAATATCAACCACCACAACAGATATTTGCAGTCCCTTAGTGAATTTTTAGACTGGAACTTCTTTCTCCCTTTCTTTCTTGCTTTCTTTCTTTCTTTCCTTCTTTCTTTCTTTTCTTTCTTATTTATTGCCTCCAAGTCCTCAGTTTGCTGGGGTTATGTGAAAAACTCTTTTTAAAACATTGTATTTGGAAACAATTGCAAAGTTTAATGTAAAAAAGGATCCCTATATTCTTTACCCAGATTTTCATGTTTTTTATCCTCATCTGAGGACATGCCCATTGACCTTGAGGGAGGGGAGGGAGAGAGAGGGAGAGAAACAATGATGTAAGAAAGAAACATCTACCTGTTGCTAGTTGCCTCCTGTACACTCCCCAACCAGGGACCAAAATGGCAACCCAGGCATTTTGCCTGACCAGGAATTGGACCCACAACATTTTGGTCCATGAGACAATGCTCCAGCAACTGAGCCAAACAGGCCAGGGCAGATTTTCATATTCTTAAATTTGTCAGATTTGACCTCTCTCTCTCTCGGTGCATGTATGTGTATTGATATAACTATCCTTTTTTCCCTTTAACATTTGAGAATAAGTTGCATACAACATGGTCCTTTACCTCTTAGTACTTCAGAGTGTATTCCCAAGATAAAGATTTCTTAACACCCACTTCTTTATGTACTAAAATTATCAACCTCAGTAAATTTAACATTAATACAGGAACTTTATTTAATCTACTCTGTGTGTTTTAATTCTGTCAATTTACCTAGTAATGTCCTCTATGTCATAGTACTGTTTTCTCTAGAATCCAAGATCCAATATAAGATCACACATTAGGTTTAGATATTATGTCTCTGTGAGTTCTTTTAATATTTAAAGTTCTTCAGCCTCTTTTTGACTTTTAGAATGTTGGTTTTTTTAGACATATACTCAATGGGTAATTTTTATAGTCCTTTTTCTCACATGGAGCTTCTCTTTTATATCTTACCTACATTCAAACTTTGTGAATGTTTACATATGGGTATGCCGGTTCTTTGAGGCCAATTAGGGCCAGAATCAGGCCTTAAATGCAATCTCCAGAGAGGCTAGGATGTATTGAGGGTTTCTGCTGAATAGTAAAGAGGAGCAGAGAAGGGGGTCCTAAAGTGTACATTTTGGCGGGGAAGAGGAACTTTGAAGAAGCTGTGTTGCCAAAAAAATAACAAGCAAAAAAGGAGCCAACATTCTGGTAAGGCTTCATGACATGGGAGGGAAAGGTTTGGGCCATGGATGACTTAGTAGCACTATCGTGGGAACCGAGAAAACCAAAGTGAGGAAATGATGTGACATGTGACTTGAGCAGACTGTGAAGTTATAAGAATGAAGCTGTCAGCATCAGAGCCCTGTGGAATGATGAGAAGTCCACTATCAAAAAAAGGAAAGTCCTTATTTGTACCGTTTGCCAGTTTTCCTGGGTGTCAGTACTCCCACCAGGGCCATTTCGGGACCCCAACATTACAACGTATGTACAGAGTACTAGAAAGATGTGCGCACACTTCACAAGCCAGCACACAAGTGAACTACCACCTTTTTATGCTGAGGTAATCCAATGTATTATTATGGTTGATAAACACCTATGTCTATGTATGCACATATATGTGTACATATGTGTATATTGTGTATGTGCGTGTGTGTATGTATATATGCACGCACACCATAAAACAACCCCTTATAGAGGAAATAACTATCTGTGTGATTGAAAACAAACAAACAAAACAACCGAAATGGCTCTATGTTATGGCAACTGCCCTCTTGAGGGTTATGTTAGGACAAAGAGAAGGCCTCACACCTGTGCTTTAAATCAAGCTGGCACTAGGTGTGCACACTGGAGTGGAGCTTGTGAGGGCTGCACTTCTCTGTATAAAAATGGGAGAATATTGTCTATTATTGGGGGAAGGGAGGGACCCTGAGAGACAGGAGGGGTCCCGGCAGGCCAGGGAGTGCATGGGTAAAAGTGGAGAGTCGAGAGCCCTCAAGGGCATGAGGTGCGACACAGTGACAACGATGTGACCTTTGGGGCCATGGGGTGTGCTCTCACCTCTCCCCGTTTTGTCACCCTGACAGTATCTTTAATGAAGTCTACTTGATTTTTGCTTCTTAATGCTTCTTTGTGGGAAATTAGGAGAGGGGGCGGTGGAGTTCTATGTCAAGGTTGATAATAAGGCCCAATAAAGATTATATGGGGAGGCTACAGTTGAGAAGAAGTCCAAAGACTGTGATTTCCTGGGAATTAGCAAAAATTCCTGAGAGACCTCATCAGAGATGGTAAAGTAGGTAGCTCCAAGAGCCTGTCAATCCATAGATGCATCGAAAAATTAAGAAGAAACTGTCAGAGTCAACTTTGTCAGAACTCTGGGAAATACTCAAAGGAAGTTTGTAGCGACCAAGGGGAAGAGGAAGAAAAAGACAACTTAAAAACGGTAGGTGTCATGGGGAGGGAAAAGAGAAAGCAAGCCCTGGGGTGAGTGTCACCAAGAAGTTAGGGACATTGGGGGTGTGGACAGGGCTGCCGTCCTGTCCCCTGCAGTGCTCCTGGCTTCAGCTGGTACCGCCTGTCTCCAGCAGACACCGGGGGAAGCTCTCTACGGAAGGCAGCTTTGCGCAAACTCTCCAGAAAGTCTCTGTGGGCAGAGTTGCCACAGAATGACCAGGGGAGCTGAACTTTCTAAGTTCTGGGAGCCAGTAAAGTTGCTCCTCCCACCCCTGTATCCCCTAGGGTACCCCAGCTCCCTGCCAGAGAACTCTCTCACCTGGGCCCCTTCCTCTCCAGCCTCTACCATCTCACATGACCCACCAACACTACTGTTTTTCCCCTCAACACTGGATGACCCTCTGTCACCAAAGCACCTTTTACTGCTGGATCTCAATTTCTTAAAGGACTATTTTCATCCCAAGGATATGACATTCTACCTTTTGGCCCCAAACACACTCAGATACTGGATCCTACCAACAAACCAAATCTCACTTGGTCCCTGCCCCTGTCCCCAAACCAAACCCCACAATGTCAGGATGTCCATCTCCCACCTCACTTGACCCACTCCCGTGAATCACCAATTTACCTGACTGTCATCGACACCTCTATCCTTTCTGCAAAACCTTGAACAGCCTTCACTCTGACTCAGACTTGATCACATTTAATTTCAATCCTGCTGAACCCTGTGTTTCTCCTTACCCATTTGGTGCCTCCTTTGTCTCTGCAATCCCAGGCACAGATGGCTCAGCCTTCCCCTGGAGCTAGTGTCTCTCATGGATGTGGTCCCCACCCCTCTCCCACTGCCTGCTTCTGCTGGAGCTGTGGCTACTTGAGGCACACAGATAGAGGCTCTGATGCCAAAGATCCTAGAGCACCTTATTTCAGTGTTTTAACACACCAAATTCCTCATCCTCAGTCTTATCTCCAGTGTTTAGCTCTCTTTCATTTTCTAGTCATATAGGACAGGGGTCCCCAACCTCCAGGCCACGGACCGGTACCAGTCTGGGCCTGTTAGGAACTAGGTCCCACAGCAGACGGCGAGCTTGAATGTAATGCTCTTGAATCACCCCGAAACCATTCCCCTGCTCCAGTCTGTGAAAAACCTGTCTGACCAAACCAGATTCTGATGCCAAAAAGGTTGGGGACCGCTGATACAGGACATCCTACAGTAAAATGATTAGGGTCTCTATTGAAACAGTTCAGGCTGTTCCACCCAGAAGGCCCTGGAGAGAAAACCAAGCTACAGTAGAATGGCTTGGGCCTTTAGTGCCAGAACTCTTTAATTCCTACCTGCACCCCTCTCTTTCTAGCACAGTGTTTAGGCAGTCTAGGAGGAAAGAATACAAAGTATATTGAGTCATAGCCCAACTCTACACACCAAATCATTGCTCTCTTTTGAAGATTAGTTCTTACTTCTGAGTCAGCCCTAGTACACCCAATTTCTTCCGCACATTCAGAGAATTTCTGCCACTGTTATTCTCGGAAAGCTGACCTTTCCATCATGACCTTTCTAATGCACTAGTTTGTCTAAATCCCAATTATGATAGTGTCCAAATTCTTTTCCTTGAGTGTTCTGAACCCCAATAAAATCAAGTTAATGCAGCTTTTTAATTGGCAGTTAAATGGTACTATTTGTCCAATACAAGGAGGAACTTCAAGAGGCGGATGGATATCCATAAATAGGTAAATCTAAGCCTCAGTTCTAGCCCAGTTAAAACTCCCTCATGCACATCACATCATTTTACCGAGGGCCAAAAATTCCTTTCTGGTAGTGACTCAGTTCATAGGAGCATAAGTGGATTTTTCAGAATGCTGGAATGCTGACAATTTTTTGAATTGACTTATGTACTTAAAAAAATGTTTATTATGCTCATTCCTGAGAGTAGCATTGAAGTTGAGCAAGATAAGTGGCATATTATTTGAGTATTGTTAAGCTACATCAATTGTTGGGGGATAACGCAACATAAATATAATGATGAGAAGGTGCAAGTACAGGTTCATTATCCAATTTATTTATTCCTCTTAAGACATTTTTAGATATATAAAATAAGATTTAGGTAAAAAAAATTAAATACTTCAGAGTCAATGA
>VMDR010012240.1:0-26922 GCA_007922815.1 Macrotus californicus | reverse complement strand
CAGGATCTGCATGTTCCATCGTGTGCTCCCTACCGACATTCTCATTTGCTTCTGTCACCACGTATTGGACTCCCTTTACCCTGTTCTCCCTCCCCCACCTCTCCTCCCTTCTGGTCATCACTGTGCTGTGTCTGTGAGTTTGTTTTGTTTGTCCACTTGCTGCTTTTTGTTTTCTAGCCCACAAATGAGTGAAATCACATGGTTCTTGTCCTTTTCCATCTGACTTACTTCACTCAGCACTATACTCTCAAGATCCATTCATGTTGTCACAAATGGCAAGACTCTATCCCTTTTTATGGCTGAGTAGTATTCCATTTTATATAGGCACCACATCTTCCTTACCTCGTCGTTGGTTGGAGGACACTTAGGTTACCTGTTTCCACATCTTGGCTATTGTGAATAATGCAACAATGCACATAGGGATACACATCTCTTTATGAATAAGTGTTTTCAAATTTTTCAGGTAGATACCCAGAACAGCCACTGCTGGGTCATATAGTAGCTCTATTCTTAATTTTTTGAGGAGTATCCATACTGTTTTCCATCGAGGCTGTACCCATTTACATTTTCACTAGAGGTGTATAAGAGTTCCCTTTTCTCCACATCCTCTCTGTCACTTGTTATTTCCTGTCTTACTGATAATAGCCATTCTAACAGGTGTCACATGTCTCATTGTGGTTTTGATTTGCATTTCCCTTTGGCTAGTGAAGTTGCGCATCTTTTCACCTATCTGTTGGCCATCTGTATGTCTTTTTGAGAGTCATATCTGTTTAGGTCCTCTGCCCATGTTTTAATTGGATTTTTTTTTATTGTTGAGTTCTTTATATATTTTGGAGATTAGCCCCTTATTGGAGGTATGCTTTGCAGATACCTTCTTCCCTTCGATTGTTTGCCTTTTGTTTTGTTGATGGTTTCTTTTGCTGTGCAGAAGCTTTTTAGTTTGAGGTAGTCTCATTTATTTATTATTGCTTTTACTTCCCTTGCCTTTGGGGTCAAGTTCACAAAAACCAACTCCTCTGAGACCAAGGTCCGTAAGTTTAGTACCTCTGTTTTCTTTTCTCTATTTTATTGTTTCAGGTTTCATGTTCGTGTCTAATCTATTTTGAGTTAATTTTTGTATGTGGTGTCAGATAGCAATCCAGTTTCATTCTTTTGCATGTGGCTTTCCAAGTTTCCCAACACTATTTCCTGAAGAAGCTTTTCTTGCTCCATTGCATGTTTTTGGCTCCTTTGTTGAAAACAGTTGCCCATGTATGTTTGGGTCTATTTCTGGGCCCTTGATTCTGTTGCACTGGTCTGTGTGTCTGTTTTTCTCCCAGGGCCGTACAGTGTTGATTATTGTCACTTTGGACTATCGTTTGAAGTCAGGGAGTGTGATGCCTGTGGCTTTATTATTTTTTCTGAAGTCCTTTGTAGTTCCATATAAATTTGAGTATTTTTTGTTCTATTTCTGTGAAAAATGCCAGATTTTGGTGGGGATTGCATTCATACCATGAAAGACTGTACACCACCAAATTCAATAATGTAGAAGAAATGAACAAATTCTTAGGGATATATAACCTTCATAGACTGAACCATGAAGAATTGGACACCTAAACAAACCAGTCAACAGTAAGGACAATGAAGCAGCAATCAAAACAAACAGTCCAGGACCAGGTGGCTTCTCCAGTGAATTCTACCAGACATTTAAAGGCGATTTAATATCTATCCTTCTCAAACTCTTCCAAAAAATTGAAGAAGAGGAAATACTTCCTTATTTTTATGAGGCCAGCATAACCCTGATACCAAAACCAGGCAAGAACACACACACACACACACACACACACACACACACACACACACACAAAGAAAATTACAGGCTAATATCTCTAAAGAATATAGATGTAAAAACCCCGAACAAAATGTTGGCAAATAGAATGTAGCAGTACATTAAAAAGAGAACACATCATGATCGATGGTGTGTGTTCTGGGCATGCAAGGATGGTTCAATGTATCAGTCAATGTGGATGCACCACTTTAACAAAATAAAAGATAAACATCACATGATTATACAAATATACGCAGGAAAAGCATTTGACAAGAACAACATTCATTTATGGTTAAAGTGTTCAATAAAGTGGGTATAGAAGGAAAGCATCTCAACATAATAAAGGTCATACATGACAGAGCTTCAGCTAATGTACTCAACAGTGAAGAACTGAAAGCTTTTACTCTTCGATCAGGAACAAGGCAGGGATGCCCACTCTCACCACTATTATTCAACGTAGCACTGGCAGTCCTAGCCAGAGCGGCCCGGCTGGCCTGAGATATAAAGCATCCAAACTGGGGATGAAGAAGTAAAACCTTCACTGTTTGCCAGTGACATAATTCTACATAGAGAAAACCTTTAAGACACCACCCAATGACTATTAGAAACTAATAGAAGTACAGTAAAGTTGCAGGATACAAAATCAGTACACAAAAATATGCTGTGTTTCTATATACAAACTGAAATACCAGAATAAGAAATGAAGTAAACAGTCCCATTTGTAGTTGCAACAAAAATGATGAAATACCTAGGAACGAACTTAAAGAAAGTGAAGGACCTATACACTGAAAACTACAAGACATTCATAAAAGAAATTGAAGAAACAAAGAAATGGAAAGATATTTTGCGTTCATGGGTTAGAATAAATAACATTAAAATGGCCATATTACCTAAATACAATTTTAATAAAACAACATGGGTGTAAAAAGCATATGCATGTGTGCATGTGCTTGTGAGTATTCATTCATTTATTTAAAAGTAAGGACTGTATATTTTTTAAACACAAGACAAATTCTTACTCAAACATCAGGAAATGTAGCAAAAGCAAGAGAAGAAACTGAAAGCCTGTAATCGCACTACCCAGAGAAAAGTTACAGTCCTATTTAGGTATATCTATATATATAGAGAGAGACTTCTGTAACCCCAATACATATCCATACACGCATGTGCGTGTGTGTCTATGTATGTAAAATACAATATATAAATGAATACACACACACATATATAACATATAGTTTATGTATTTTCTCTTAAGAAAAGTAGACTAATTGTATTTTAGAGGACTGGTAAATGCTTTACAATGTGCAGTACGCCATAAGGACAATGTTCTTGCTCAACGTTTTTTCTCAATTTTTCATTGTGGTAAAATACACACAATATAAGATTTATTGTCTTAACCATTTTTAGGTGCGCAGTGAGTGATAGCGTGTCCATTCACATTATTCTGAGCCCTCACTCCCGTCCGTCTCCAGAACCCTTTTTGTCTTACGGAACTTAACCTCTGCGCCTGTTCAGTGACTTCTCCGACCCTCCTCCCAGCCCTTGGCCCCAGCTTCCTCCTTTCTGCCTGTGTGAATTTGACTGCTCCAAGTACTTCATGTAAATGGAAGCATATCGTGTGTAAACTGTGTTCCTGAACTCTTTCACTTAGCATTGTCCTCAAGGCTCGTTCATGTAATAGCACAAGTGAGGATTTTCTTCCTTTTTAAGGCTACCTAGTAGCTATTTGCCCAAAACAAATGTAGTAAAATCTTAAATGGTTGTATTTCTTGTATAAGAGATGAATAGCCATTAAATACTTGTTAAAGTGGGAATTTTGGCTTATTGCCTTTTTTTTTCTATTCTAGTTCTTTTCTTTATATATCTCACTTTTTCTTTGACATCTCTACCTTAATGAAGTGCTTTTAAGAGCACACGTACCTGGCACCTATAGAAAAGTCTTAAAACGCAGACTATTCAAGGTAAATTGTCAGTATTCTCCTATCTCGTTGTTTCTACCTTGCCTGTGGTTTGGAAGGTGCACTGTCACTTCATCACTGTTAAGATAGAAGAAAAGAACACCAATCATTGATAAAAGATGAATCCCAATACAACAAATGTTGAAATGTGGAAAGCATTTGCTGCAGAATCCGAGAAACACCTGTATGTGGAAAGGGTGCGTCCGTCACACCACACACCTGCTTCGCTTTGTGGCTCTCGGAACAGGCTGGAGTGAGGGAAATGGTTCGGTTCTTTTCTCATGTTGATGAAAGTTTGATTTGAGCTTTGTTTTTTGTCGTTCCCTCTACCTTGGTTAATAAATATTTTTAGTGCCTACTATGCACTAACCTTTCTAATAACAGCAGCTAACATTTATATAGCTTTTATTGTGTGCTAGACACTGTTTTGAGTACTTTATGTATTTTAATTAACTAGATCTTGCATTATCCCTGCGAGGTGGGTATTGTTACTACCCCCATTTTACCAAAGAGGAAACTGAGGCACAGAGAAGCCAAGTGGCTTGACCAAGGTCATAGAGCTAGTAAGTGGTGGAGCTAGGATTGGGATGTAGATTGTCTGGCTCCAGGGTCTGTGATGTGAGCAGTAGTCCTAGGCATGTAGGATGAAAGGAAATCATCTCTTCGCTTAACACAGCTTATCAGACAGTATTTGAGGAGGTGTTGATAAATTTACATGAAATTATTGTTATGCTTTTGGTAATCAATTATTGTTATTTGTGTTTTTAGGACATTCAGTCAGAAGAAGGCTGCTATTGAAAGAGAGTATGCACAGGTAAGCCTGGGAATGGAGGTCCCCATCCAAGGTGTACCTGTTCTTTATACGGCATGAAGGCGCGTGTGTGTGGGAGAGAAGCCTTGGTATCCCTGCATTCTCCCTTTCTTCCTGTTTCTGGTTGTCTCACTTTGATTCCTGTTTTACTCCATTTGCATCTTCAGATTAGGATCTGTGTTGTTCCTTACTACAAAGAAAGTCGTGAGCCTTTTGGGAGAAGATAATATTTATAACGTTTATAAAGTAATTACGAGTGTACATAATAGTAACGAGTGCATCGATGTGTTCTCCCTTATATATATCCCATTCTCTGCTCTTTTATGAAAGGTTAATTGTCATTTTTGTTCGATCAGGCATCTGTTTCTCATTAGGCCCCTATTTATGGGGATGATGTGCTTTCAGAAAGGCACAGAAAATTTAAGCATATCCTTCTTTGTTTTTTTTAAAGATTTTATTTATTTATTTTAGATGGAGGGTGAGAGAGGGAGAGAGGGACAGAAACATCAATTTGTGGTTGCCTCTCACGTGCCCCCTACTGGGGACCTGACCTGGCCAGCAACCCAGGCATGTGCCCTGACTGGGAATGAACCAGTGATCCTTTGGTTCACAAGCCAGCACTCAATCCACTTAGCCACACCAGCCAGGGCTAAGCATATCCTTCTTTTATTTTAATTAGATTCTTAATTGCTCCCAGATAGCTAATTATGCCAAGAAAAAATTATGTTTATATATCATTTTATGGGTATGTAAGAATTAATAACTTAACCTTCCTTATACAAAAATAGTTTAACATAATTTAGAAATTTTGGCCCTTGTAAGCAGTTACTTTCTATGTGGAGTAGTATTCTAAAATTGATCACCTCTCCAAAAAAAAAATTGACTCTTCCTCAAAAAAAATTATAAAAGGTGTGTTTGTAACACAATTTAAAAATACAGGGGAACGTTAGAAGGAAAAATTAGCACCCAGGAAGTGCTGTACATGGTAACCACTATTGCTACTGCTGCTATTGATATTTTTAGTATAAATAATAAAATTGGAACATGATTTTTTGTACCTTGTCAAGTTTTGATTTTAGTTTTATTCTAATTTCATTGTAGTTAACCAAGTAGCTGTCAGTCCGTATTTTATTTGATAGTCTTGGAAGAGAATTATCTGTTTCTTGAAAGCTAGATAGACTAATTAATTCAGTCATTAGTTTTTGAGTGCTTATTATATATCAGGGGCTTTGTATAACGAATAGTGTCAGTTCTAATATATTAGTGTTGAGCTTTCACTGCATATGCAGTAAATACGGGTAATGAGAGCTCACACTTATTGAGTCCTCACATGATACCTGGCGCTTTGCTGACTGCTTTACGTGTGTGATCTTATTTCGGCCTGTGAAATCGGGAGTAGTTATTCTGACCTTTACAAATATGTCTCCATAGAGATCAAAGTATATAATCTCCTTTAAAGTTGAAAATTATTTATATGACATATTCTTTGTAACATGACTTAAAGTTTTAACAGTTAAATAAGTGGGACGAGTTGATGACTAAAATGATAGAATAGTACATTGAGTTGTATGAAAAGGATCGTTCTGCCCGCCCCACTAGTAGTCTTCCTCAAAGGGAGGGTCAAATGATGCCTCGCTTGGTCTCCTGGTGATCATTTCCATGTCCTCAAATAATGTGCTTATAACTGACTCTTGATTTATCCACTCTGAACACTGCTTGACTACCTCTCATAATAAATGAAAAATTAGCTTCCTAAGCCATTTGTTTTCTTCCTCTTCTTTCCAATATAATTGGGTACTGTTTCAGTGCCTTTGTTACTTTTCTAACTCTAAATGCTAAATTTAGAATTCTGTCTCTTCTTCTGTTAAACACATGTATGTATTTATATATGTATGGGTATATGTATTTACGTGTTGTATGTACACAATAAAATGGAATTACATTTTACAGAGCAGTCACATTTACTCTTGAAAAATTTCTTTAATTTTGTCCATCAAGTAGATTATGCCTGGTTTTGTTTATTCAATTTTATATAATAATGTATGTAAACTGTGCAAGGTACCTAATAATATACATTTCCAAATTTCATAAGATAATCATATTCAGAAACTAAGGTGTTCTAGTGTGCCACTGCTTAGGACAGTAGAACACATTTGTGGAGAGCTGGTTTGCTGATTATTCTTGTCATCGTTTTTGCCTTTTAATTTTTCTTAGTTTTTCGTAATCTTCAATGTTTTTACAAGTAAACTTTCAGTTCATTTTGTAAGGATATACAAAAACTTTTCTCTACCCCCTTTTTTGGTTGACAAAACAGTGATTTTGCTTCTTGTCTGTCGTAGGGAAACCCCTAAGATAATGGGCGCATTCTTTCTGTGGGTTTTGCCTGGAAGCGCCGATTCTGTCAGGCTCAGTATTTGCATTCCCCACGTGAGGACGCACCCTCTCTGGTGCTCGGGTGAGCTCAGAGAGGACAGCTGCCCCCTTTCAATTCATTCTTTTTCTTCCCTGGTTCCGTAGGTATAGAGGTGAAAAACTCGAAATTGAAAAGATAATATAATAGTGAGACAGACGAATCCTGGGCATGCTGTTTGAATGTCCGTGAAGCAGAGTCAGGCAGCCACCACCCGGACTGAGATGCAGAGCTCTGCCGCGGCCCCGGGTGACCGTCACTCACGGCCTCCAGTGGTGACCGGGATGCTAGCTTCTGTCAGAGCAGTTCTAGCCTTCGGATTTCTGACGGTGTCTGAACTTAAACTGAGTGGTATCGTGTAGTGTGTGTTCTTCTGTGTCCGATGTCTTTCACCCAGTTTTATGTGTTTCAGCTTCACACATGTTGCATGTAGGAGTTCATTCTTTCTTGTTACTGTGTGTTATCTGCTAAATGAATGTGTCACAGTTTGTTTTTCCAGTTTACTGATGTTTGAAATTTGAGTTGTTGCCAGTTGTGGATGATTTTGACTAATGCTTCTAAGCAAAAGTTTCATACATGTCTTTTCATGGACATATGGATGTATTTCTGTTAGGTGTACACGTAGAAAAACTTCTGGGACATTGGGTACATGCATCTCTGTTCCGCTGTAGGCACAGCCGGTTTCCCAAAATGCCTGTACGAGTTGAAGCTGTCAGCAGCAGTGAGGAGAGTTCCAGTTCCTCCCCATCTCTATTAACACTTGGTATTCGCTAGAATTACAAAGAGTGACATTTTGATAAGAGTGTAGCTGTATCTCTCTTTCTTTTAAAGAAACTTTTAAAATGTGACGCATAGCAGGCATACAGAAAAGTGTGCAGACCCTAAGTGTATAGCCCCATGAGTTTTCAAAGTGGACACACCTGTATGACTAGTGCCCAGGTGAAGAGACAGAACATAGCACTGCCCCAGAAATCCCTCCTGTCCCCCAGTCATTTGTGCCCTGCTCCCACCGTGTCCGCCGGACCGACCTTTCGCAAACAGCCTTATTGCGCTATATTTGATACATGGTAAACTGAACAACCTGGAGTTTCATAAGTTTTGACATGTGTGTTCCTGTGAAGCTACCATCACAACCAAGGTAATGAACATGTCTGTAACCTCCACGAGTTTCCTCATGTGCTGTTTATAGTCCCCCCTTCCATTCTCCCCTCCTCGATTCCTCTTCCCATGGTCCCCAGACAACCACTCATCTACGTCCACCATCATAGATTAGTTTGCATTTTTAGAATTTTAATTTAATGCTGTATAAGCAAAATCATACAGCATGCACTCTGTCGGGTCTGGCTTCTTCCATGCAGCATAATTCTTTTCCAACTTGTCTATGTTGCTGTGTATATGAGCAGTTTATTTCTTTTTATTGCCAAGTAGTATCCCATTATGTGGATACAGCACAGTTTATCTGTTCCCCTGTGGACATTTGAGTTGTTTCTACTTCTTGGTTATTATAAATGAAGCTGCTGTGAACAGCTGTGTGTGGACAATGGTTTCGTTTCTCTTCAGTGAATACCTAAGAGTAGGCTGGACGGTTCATTCTTAACTTCGTAAGTCACTTCCCAACTTTGTTCCAGGGCGGTCGTACCGTTTCACGCTTCCACCGGCAGTGCATGACTGACAGTGCCCGTCACTCTGTGCCCTCCCCAGACTGGACACAGCCACTCTTTTCCATTTTAGACATTGTAGTAGGCCCGTGGTGGCGTTCATTGTGGTGTTAGTGTGCATTTATACAAAAACTGATGATGTTATGCATCATTTTCATGTGCTTATTTACTGTCCGTCCATATTCTTGCATGAAGTAGTTTGTTTTCTTTTTTTAAACTTTTTACTGTGAAAAAGTTTCAAGCCTCTTTGAAAGTAAAAGGAATTAGAACAATGAATTCTTATTAGCTATTACTCAGCTTCGACTGTTACCAATATGTTATGAAATTTGTTTCATTTATAGCTCCCTACTGGCTATTCCTTGCTAGTTACTTAAAAAAAATTTTTGTGAGGTATGATATATACATCATTAAAGACTTACACATTTTAATGTATAATTAAATGATTTTTAGTGAATTACGGAGTTATGCAGCCGTCAGCACAGTTCAGTCACAGAACACGTCCATCCACCCAGCGAGTTTCTTGGGCCTGTTCGCAGCCGGTCTCTGTTGCCTGAGGCAACTGTCAGCAGAATATCTCTGTAAATTTCCTGGACATGTCATAAAAATGTACTCTTGTGGTATATAATCTTGTCTGGATCTTTCACTTAGCAAGTGCTTTTGAAGTTCATACATGTGTTGTATACTAGTAATTTATTCCTTTTTATTGGTGAGGTGTATTTCATGGTATAGATACTTATCACATTTTGTTTAATCATTCATTAACTGATGGATACTTGAATTGTTTCCAGTTTTGGCTATTATGTATAATGCTGCTATAGACATACACATATTAGTCTTTATTTGAACATATGTTTTTACATTCTTGAGTGTATACCTAGGATTGGAATTATCCGATCATTGGGAAGTTTATGTTTAACTTTTTAAGAGATAGCCTAACTGTTTTTCTAATTGGCTATGCAATTTTGCATTCTCACTGGCAGTGTATGAAGGTTCCATTTCTTCTACATCCTGGCCAGTACTTACCATTGTTGTGTTTCTAATTGTAGCCCTTACTGTGATGGAAATCATGATGATTAATGCCACCATGAACATTCTTGTATGTGTCTTTTGGTGACTATGAATGTTGTCTACTGGGTACACAAGGTCTGTCCAGAAGGTATCCAGCCATGTAGTATGAAAAATGGAGACATTTATTGAAGAAGATACAAGATACAAGAGACATTGTACATAGGACAATGACACCTCAGTCTCCTTCAAAGTAGACACTTTGGGACCTCACACAGTTCTCCCAATCTCCATCAGCTGTCCCATCATATTTTCCTGAATCTCATCGACAGTCTGAAATCTCTTCCCTTTCAAAGGTGATTTTAGCTTTGGGAGAAACCAGAAGTTACAGGGTGCCAAATCTGGGCTGTTGGGGGGTTTCTGGGTTACCTGATGATTTGATGTTTTGCAAAAAAACTCTGCATGAGATGTGATGCGTGAGCAGGCGCGTCGTTGTGATGAAGCCGCCAATCACCAGTTGGCCTAAGGAGCTGTGGTCCTCTGAGTCATGCGAATAGTTTCCGCGATAGAATGTTCCAAGCTTAATCCAAAATTTGATACAGATTTGTTGTTCTACTCGCTTAGTCATTTTGTTTTTTCTTTCCACTTTAAAAAAAAATCTTAATTTTTTCCATTACTGTTTAGTCCCCTTAGACCCCTCTCCCCCAGCAATCACCACCCTGTTGTCCATATCCATGAGTCCTTTTTCTTTTCTGCTCAGTCCTTCCGCCCCTAGCCTCCCTCCACTAGCTGTTGCTGTCATTTTGAATGCAATGGCCACACAGTACACAGTCTCACTCAATGGCATCTACTGCTCCCACTGACTATTCCAGTGAGGTTGTCACTGTTCATGCATGGTAGCATTCCAGCCCACTCTCCGTGGCTGCCAGGCTACATCGATGCCATGCAAACCATTCTCATTACATTAACAATGGCTGGATTTTTTCCAGCCAGACCTTGTGCACCTAAAGAGAGGATTTGCTGTGTCGTAAGGTATGTGTTGAGTTTTGGAAGCTGTTGTGCAACAGTTTCCTAAAGTGACTGTTGCAGTCACGACCAGCAGTGAGTGTGAGTTGTAGTTGCTTCAACACTTTGTTTTGTCTGTGTTTTTCATTTTAGCCTTTCTGGTGTATGTCGGGGTAAAGAATTGTGGGCTTGATTAGCATTTTCCAGATAACGAATGAAGTTGAGGAACTCATATATTGATTGGGCATTTGCGTGTTTTGTTTAGTGAAGAACCTGTTAAGTCTCTTGTTGGCCTTTTTCTTACTGATTTATTGTGTGTGTGAGTTATGGATTTGAATCCTTTGTCAGATGTACAGGGTGGGGCAAGAGTAAGTTTGAAGTTGTGAGTATGTGAAACGAGAGTTTATTCTCATGTTATTATTTATTACTTACTGTATTATTTGTGTTAAACTGGAAACCTGCTGTTGTTTTATAAGTCTCTATTCAGTCTCATGAAGAAATGTCATGTTTTGTGTCTTGCTTTTTTACCCATGATGTTATCTTGATTAAAACAATTTCTTAGTTTAATGACATCTAATTTATATTCTTTTACAAGAATCAGTTTCAGTCACCTTTTATGTTTTATTCAGGAATATATTGCTACCTTAAGGTATGCCTATGGTGTTATATAATGTTCTGGAATTTTCATTGTTTGTTTAATCTTTTACGTTTAGTTCTGTGACCTGTCTGAGGCAAACTTTTATGTACGGTGTTACATCGGGGTCAAGAGTCCATTTCATACTTGGACATCCCATATGGGCAGTGCCACGTGTAGAAGAGCATGCCCCCGCCCTCACACAGTGTTAAAGTGATGCTCATGATCAGCGGGGTGACTGTGTGTGCATGTCTGTTTCTGGACTTTGTTTCATTGATTTAAAAAAATCTTTCTGCCAATATTATACTGTTTTAGTTACTATGTTATAATAAATCTTGATGTCTGGTAGTGTAACAGCCTTTGCTGTTCTTGGCCCTTTATATTTCTGTATACATTTTAGAATCAGTTCATTCATTTTCCCGGCATGCATGTTGGGGTTTTGATTGGGATTGCTTTTGAATCTTCACGTCAATTTGGGGAGAATTAACATCTTAACAGTGTTCAGTCTTCTAAGTCATGGACATCTCTAGTTTTTCTTTAATTTTTCTCAGGTTTTCCAGTATTTTAAATACTGGAAAGCTTTCAAGTTCATGAAATCCTCCATTGTGCGGGAGACCTCTTTTCCTGAGCCTGCAGCCTCTTGTTCCAGTCTGGGTTTTCTCTGCGGCTGCTGCATAGATCGTACTTGAATGTTTTTGCTGCTTCCTTGTGTTGGAGTCATTGATTCTTGGGTCCTATTTTTCTTCTTAATTAGCTTCCCTTGTGGTTTTAAAAAAATTTTCATTTATTGATTTGAGAGAGAGAGAGGAAGGAGGGCAGAGAGAAGTATTGATTTGTTCCACTTATGTATTCACTGATTGATTCTTTTTTTCTATTTGTCTTTTTTTCTTTTTTAAATATATTTTATTGATTATGCCATTACAGTTGTCCCATTTCCCCCCTTTATTCCCCTCCGCCCTGCACACCCCCTCCTACCCACATTCCCTCCAAATTAGTTCATGTCCATGGGTCATATATATAAGTTCTTTGGCTTCTCCATTTCCTATACTATTCTTAACCTCCCTCTCTGTCTATTTTGTACCTACTATTTATGCTGCTTCTTTCCTGTAGCTTTTCCCCCATTTCCCCCAGCCCTGCTGATAACCCTCCATGTGATCTCCATTTCTGTGATTCTGTTCTAGTTGTTTGCTTAGTTTGTTTTTGTTTTAGGTTCAGTTTGTAATAGTTGTGAGTTTGTTGTCATTTTACTGTTCATATTTTTGATCATCTTCTTTTTTCTTAGATAAGTCCCTTTAACATTTCTTATAATAAGGGCTGGGTGATGATGAACTCCTTGAACTTGACCTTATCTGGGAAGCACTTTATCTGCCCTTCCATTCTAAATGATAGCTTTGCTGATAGAGTAATCTAGGATGTAGGTCCTTGCCTTTCATGACTTGGAATACTTCTTTCCAGCCCCTTCTTGCCTGCAAGGTTTCTGTTGAGAAATCAGCTGATAGTCTAATGGGAACTCCTTTATAGGTAACTCTCTCCTTTTCTCTTGTTGCTTTTAAGATTTTTTCCTTATCTTTAATCTTGGGTAATGTAGTTGTGATGTGCCCTGGTGTGTGCTTTCTTGAGTCCAACTTCTTTGGGACTCTCTGAGCTTCCGGACTTCCTGGAAATCTATTTCCTTCACCACATTGGGGAAATTCTCCTTCATTATGTTTTCAAATAAGTTTTCAATTTCTTGGTCTTCCTCTTCTCCTTCTGGCACCCCTATGATTCGGATGTTGGAATGTTTAAAGATGTCCTGGAGGTTCCTGAGCCTCTCCTCATGTTTTTGAATTCTTGTTTCTTCATTCTGTTCTGGCTGACTGTTTATTTCTTCCTTCTGCTCCAAACCATTGATTTGAGTCCTGGTTTCCTTCCCGTCACTATTGATTCTCTGTACATTTTCCTTTATTTCACTTTTCATAGCCATCATTTTTTTCCTCTACTCTGCAACCATACTCAACCAATTCTGTGAGCATCCTGATTACCAGTGTTTTGAACTGTGCATCTGATAAGTTGGCTATCTCCTCATTGCTTAGTTGTATTTTTTCTGGAGTTTTGATCTGTTCTTTCATTTGGGCCATTTATTTTTTGTCTCAGTGCACCTGTTACGTAGTAAGGGGCAGAGCCTTAAGTGTTCACCAGGGCGGGACAATGCACATTGCTGTGTTGTGATGCTGTATGTGGGGGAGGGTCTGAGAGGGAACAGTGCCGCTTGCTCTGCTCTCTGCCAGTTTTCAGTCACTTCCTCCATTACCCACAAGCAAACTGGGCCCTTCTCGTGCTGATTCCTGGGTGGGTGGGCTTGTGTATGTTCTAGGACTCCATGGGTCTCAACAAGCTCTCCTATGAGGCTGGGAGTTTCTCCCGCTGCTGCATCAACCCCCACAGGTGTTTTCAGTCAGAGGTTTGAGGCTTTATTTCCCCACGCAGGGACCCTAGGTTACGTGGTGTGCCTCCCTACCCAGTTGTGCCTCCCAGTTTATCTGCACATGAATGTGGGACTGCCCACCCCAGTCCTCCAGCTGCTGCCTTGCTCGAGTCCTCTCCACCAAGCTGCCCATCGCTGCCCCTCCTACCAGTCTGTATGAATGTTTCTTCTTTAATTCCTTGGTTGTCGGACTTCCATACAGTTCAATTTTCTGTTAATTCTAGTTGTTTTGTTTTTTTAAATTTGTTGTTGTCCTTCTTTTGGTTGTATGAGGAGGCACAGTGTATCTACCTATGCCTCCATCTTGGCAGGTAGTCATTGATTGATTCTTGTATGTGCCCTGACCCAGGATTGAACGTGCAACCTTGGTGTATGGGGACGATATCTGACCTTTTTTGTTTTGTTTTGTTTTATATATGTTTCATGCAGCAATTTCCTAAGAAGATTTTATATTTGTATATATATATATGTTTATTATTTCACTATAATAAAGGTTTGTGAAGAACAGGCTTTGAGTACACAGAATACTTTAAGTCCCTGTTATGATTTTAGAGAGCTGCACACTTTCCTTCATATGTATGAATGTAACAAAAACGAAAGGTATTTTTTGTAGAAGATTCTAGAAATCGAGTAGAAGAAAAAATCATCTATCACCTATCTTGTAGCTCTTGCCTTTATTAATTAATTAATGTTCTATCATAACCTTATACTTTTTTATGAACATGTATGCAGGTTAAATATATTAAGTGAATTTACTTAAAATTTATAAATATGTTGTTTTGTTCACTGTATCCTTTCTTTAGTTACCAATATTTTATGAACAACTTTCCTTCTATATCATCATTGAAATAACTGCATATTACAATTTAGAGTAATTATATTTACCTTTATTTGGTATAAATCATTTATTTAACTAGTATTTTGTTGGGTATTTAAGTTGTTTCTAGTTTTACTTTTTTATATAAATAATGTTTTTTTTTTTATTTAAAAGCCTATATATTCTTAACTGTTATTTTTATATACATTTTGGTGTACGGGATGACTCTACCCAACTGAGCCACACTGGCTCGGGCTTTATAAACATATTAAAATCAACTGAAAATGGGAGCGTTTGTCATTATTGTGGGAATTTCCTTTAGAGAGTCTGCTGGTTGTTAAACTGAAAGTATGTGAAACATCTTTGTTAACAACTGTCTAATGATAATGTGTGGTGATGACAATATTGAAAGCTTTCTTTCAGAAAGTTCCACAGGTTTCCGTGTTACTGTGTTTCTCATTGGCACATCATCTAAACAGTCCAGACTACTTAAATACCTCAAAGGAAATGTAATTGCAATTTATATGAGCAACTGCTTTGAATTTTTTTATCTCCTACGTCAATTTTATCAACTTTAAAATGGTCTTTAAAAATCATGGTGGTTGTGTTTTGGTTCCTTTTTAACATTTTTGTCTGGCGGCTCACCTCTGTCAGAGCTCAGTCCTGTGAATGTGGTGTTTCCTTACTTAGACCATAAGATGAATGGGAATCTGTGCTCTGGAAAGACTTACTATATTTAATTTTTTCAGAAAGCACTATTTTAAAATTAGAAGTTTATTTTAAGATAGACCAGTTTTCATGTGTTGAGAATATTTATTGAGCACTCTTCTAGTTACTATGAGTATAGCAGTGCCCCAAAAAGAAAAACAAAAGCCCAGCACTCACAGAGTTTATATTCTGTGGTTGTGTGTTGTCTTTCAATTAGATATATTAACTTCTTTCTCTTCAAAGCCACTAATGGCATTATAATCAGTTGGGAAAAATGACCTTTATAGAATTATTACTAGTGGTATCTGTTGTCATCCTCTATGCAAAAGATTGATTGATCAAAAAGGTTGAGAGTTATTTGTGAAATTTAGAGAGCGTACAGATGAGCCAACCCAATAGAAAAATATTATAAAGGAAAATAATTCAAGTGGGCTTGATCATATGACAGCAATTTGAAAAATAGTGCCTCAAGCACATGCAGAGTAAACTTGTGGTGCATTTTTAGGGGAAATGTTAGAAGAAAGAAAGTAAATTTGCATAACTTAATATTTACACTTGAAGGGATTTGAGCCCTGAACTTTTTCAAGTTGCTCGGTACTTCCAATTTCCTACCAGAGTATTCATGTTTATTTTTAAGCATAGTTTGTGGAAATCACTTTGTAATTCTCTAGGAGTACCAGATGTGTTGCATATCTATTTATACAAACAGAACAAATAATCTCTGAAAGAACAGAAGCCGTATAAATCATTAGACAACATTAAATACTAGGGTAAAATCAGCTCTGGCTTTTGACTGCAGTTAGCTAACCACTGAGGTGTTGGTAAAATCATTTTCAGTACTCAAGCCGAAATTGCTAAAGGCAAGTTCTGTGTATGAATATACTTCCTGTAGTCTTTGGCAGAATGCTGCTCCTGAAGGAAGGATACAAAAGGTTACTGTGGCTGGAGAGAAAGAGCAGGAAAAGACTGTGGACTTTAAGGGCGGCTCCTTGCCTGTGGACAAACACAGAGCAAACCCGGACACCCTGTCAGATAGGCTGTAGGATCACATGTTGCACTTACAGTTTTTGCTATTTTTATTCTTTTAAGATAAATTTACAAAAAGTTGGGCATACTACCCATAAAGTTAGTGCTATGTGTACGTAGTGGGGTTCTTTTTGGTAAATTCCATCAGTGTAGAAGTTTAAAATATGACTTAATTTATTTTAAAATAAATTTACTTTAGCTCCATGCAGTTGGCTTTCTGGCCATTGCTATTGAAGAGGCACCGGAAAACCTACTAGAAGTGGTGGGCTATACACTTGGAGCTTTCTCTTCTGCCGGTCTCGTCGCGTAGAACTTAAGGATGACTGTCTTCAGAGAAAATTGAGGGTGGTTTTCTGTGTTCACGCTGATACCTTTTTTTTAAATCCTCACCTGAGAATATGTTTGTTGATTTTAGAGAGAGAGGAGGGGACGAGTTGGTGGGGGGGAAGAGAGAGGAAGGAAGGAAGAAAGGGAAGGAGGGAGAGAGAGAGAGAGATAAAGAGAGAGAGGAACATTAATGTGAGAGAGAAACATCCATCAGTTGCCTCCAATATGTGCTTCAACCAGGGATCGAACTCGCAACCTGGTCATATGCCCTGACCGGGTTTTGAACTCACAACCTGTTGGTGCACAGGGTGACACTCCAACCAACTGAGCTACCTGGCCAGGGCATGTTGATACTTATTTTTAAAAATTATTTCATTTTTGTATGCCTCAGCTTTCAATAATGGTTAGAAATACAGTTGGAGAGAAAATAGTAGACTAATTTTTTTCCCAAATACTTGATGTAGTTTGGTTTTTAAAAACTTAAAAACTATTAAAAGAAGAAATGCTGAATATGAGTAAATGTTCATATTCTTGGGCACATAAATTTGCTAGTTAGCTTTGTCTTTTCATGGCTATTCTGTATCCTGCATCTTAACCGAGTGAAAGGAAATTGCTGCTTACACTGCTCCCATTCTTTTCCTCCCCAAATGTCATTTGTATTAATGAATTTCGTGTTAAGCCAGGGTGAAACAGAGAGTACGGAGCGGGGAGAATTTAAACTAGAGCTGGTTTTTTGTATGTTAACGTCCCTCCCCCCTCCTCACATAGCCACACTGGTCTGCACATGTCTTCACTCACTAGTTGGGTTTGGGTCTCCTGCTCCAGCCATTGATCAAACACCATGATTTAAAAAAAATGCTTCCCCTGTCTCAATCTCTCTATAAGTTTCAGTTTTATCTTACGGACTCTTTCTCTGTATTGCATGTTAAACAACATATATGAGATGTTTTGTGTCAGGCACTATTCTAAGCACTTTCCATGCATGAACTCATTTATGTTGTTCCAATAACCTTTAGGGGTAATAACTAAAAGTAACTTGCTCAGGGTCTTCTGTCCTCTACTCATTCCACCACTTCCCTTCAAGTAATCATTCCTGGGCACATTTTGAAAGGGACGTGAACTGCCATCTTGACCAGACTCTCCATATGCTAGACTCTGAAGTAAAATGCCTGTGGGGGTGGCGGACGGGCATCCAGAAGAAGATGACCAAGGGTGGTAGTGAGTCTGGAAGTCACGCTCTTTGTGAAGATGGTCGAAGGGACTGCAGATTTTAAACAGCCAGTAGTATGGCTTTTGTGTGTGTGTGTGTGTGAACCGAATATGACTGATGTGTTGTAACTCCGAAGTGTAGAACTAGGAGCAAGGAGTAGGGAGATCAGAATGACAAAAGATGTTTTCTATTGAGAGCAGATCCAGAGTGGAAGGACCTGTGTCTTCCGGAACTGCTGAAGTAAAATAATTGGTAGGTCTTGGTGTAACGTATCCTTCTTAAAAGTTTTTGTCTAGTACTCCTCGTTGCTGATAGTGTTGTATGACAAATAAAACCTGTGGAAAGACTTTTCCTGTCTGAAGGGTACTAGTTTGCAACCTCTGGTTTAATTGTTGTAGGTTTTCCTTTTGAATCAAACCGAACTCTGAATTTTAGGACCACATTATTTTCACTCGGCAGAACTGCTTTTACTGAGGCAATGCTTACACCTGAGAGTCACTATTCACATAGCAATTTGTTCAGGCTTAATCTTTTTAAAAATCCCCATCCCTCGTCAAGCAGCTGCTTCATCACTGGCATGATGCTAGGTGCTGGGGGTGTGAAGAGGCTGAATGGGGGTATGTGTGTGTGTTCAGGAGGTTGGAATATAACCTGGTTAGTGCTGGGGGGTGATCAGGTGATACAGGGAGTGGTGTGAGGTGAAGCCGAGGAACAGATAGGAGCTACATTACGTAGGAGCCTTCTAAGAAATAGCCTGATGGAGTAGACTGCATTTATTGCAGTATATTACTGTGGACATTGCCTATCAGACCATTTATTATATGAAGGTTAGGAACATCTTTGTTTACCCTATGCTTCCTACTTGGGACAGTGCACTTCTTACTGCTGATAACTTTCCCTTGTTTGCTTTGACCATCTGGAAATTAGTCTGAGAAGTTTTAGTCTTTATATTCACAATCTAAATTTTTACCTGGTCTTTATTATTATGTTTCATTTTCTCTGATTCTATTTTTTATACATATTTGTATGTGCTGTTGTATTATACATCATCTAATAAGCCATTTTAGATTCTTTGTGAAATGAAATTGTCGACCAGTAAAGATTTGAGGCTGTAAAATGAGTCAGAAGTTTATTTGGGGTCTTAAGGGGTTTGAATCTAGGAGACAGATTCAGGGGAAAACCTGAAACATGCTCTGGGGGAGACAAAGAAAGCCAGATCTTAAAAGGCAAAAACCACAAGTTGTAACAAAAGAAACTTCTCTGATTGGCTGTCGAACATGGTGTGATGACTAGTTCAAAAGGATCGTTCGGGTCTGGGTGGGGAGACTCTGGGGTGACCAAGTTCCATCATGTGCTTCTCTGCAAGCACGACAGACCAAGAGTTAAAACTTCATTTAGGTCCTCTATGTAAATGAAGGATCCTGGCGAGTGGAACAGATTGGTTCCCTTCAAGATGAAGAGTGCAGACGATCTGGTTGCCACAGTGAGGAGGAAGTGGAGTTCAGGACGTGGTCTAACAGCTGGTTCAAAAGTTCACAGGTGGAAGGAGCGTAAGGCAAACCTCTTCTTGACCTCCAGGCTCCATTTTTGTTCTCATGACCGCAGTGACTGTCGGCAGTGTCAGCTCACAAACTAAAACAGTAACCCTTACACTCTGTCGGATAGTGCACCATGCCATTATGAAGAGTATAATGCTTGAATTAAAAGGTGGAGCGAGTTTTCCTGTAGCGTAGAATGATCTTTTTTTTGTATTTGCTTTGGAGACTCTGACCTCCTTCCTGAGTATGGGCAGTCTACCAGTTACGGATCTGGATGTTTAATTTACCTGTTGGGAATCCAGAGTTATTTGTCACAGTCGTTTTTCCTAGAACAGAGAAGTTTTTTCCTCAGTTCTG
Source organism: Macrotus californicus (assembly GCA_007922815.1). Classification (NCBI taxonomy): domain Eukaryota; kingdom Metazoa; phylum Chordata; class Mammalia; order Chiroptera; family Phyllostomidae; genus Macrotus; species Macrotus californicus. Next base: position 7,187 of record VMDR010012240.1, on the reverse strand, counting down.
GAAAAATTTCAGTTCTTTCTGTAAGCATTGTTTCTTCATTATTCTAAAACTTACTGTCATAAATTGGATCTTCTCAATATGTTTTCCGTGTCTATTAGTTGCTCTATTACATTTTTTTAAAAGATTTTATTTATTTGTTTGTTTGTTTGTTTTTAGAGAGAGGGCAAGGGAGGAAGAAAGAGAGAGAGGGAAACATTGATGTGCAAGAGAAATGTCCATTAGTTGCCTCTCACATGCCACCTGGCCCACCACCCAGGTGTGTGCCCTGACAGGGAATCAAACTGGCAACGTTTTGGTTTGTAGGACGATGCTCAATCCACTGAGCCACACTAGTCAGGGCTCTGTTTTACACTTTTTATTCTTTGTTCTGGGTGCTGCATTCAGACAAATTATCCAGTTTGAACTTCCAGTTCACCAGTTCTCGGTTCAGCTGTGTCTATTTGAGGGTTATATCTTACCAGTTAGTTTTTAGTGACCATATTCTTTATTTATAGGATTTTTGATTAATTCTTTTTAGATATAAACATGTTATATACATATATGTATATATGTACATGTGTATCATTTTTTGTTTTAGTTTTGAATGTTTTCATAACTTCTTATTCTTTTAGAAGTGAATATGGTTTTTTAAATTTCTTCATTTAATTTTTTAAGTTTATTTTTAATTATAGTTTATATTCAAAATTTTGAACTAGTTTCCAAAGTTTGGATTTTTGTATTTGACAATTCCCTCCTCTTTTATTGCTTTCCAGATTCTCTTTGTTTTCGGGTTTGACAGTTTGATTATAACATATCTTATTGTGGGTCTCTTTGAGTTCATCCTACTTGCAATTCATTGAGCTTCTTGGATATTTATACTTGTGTCATTCATCAAATTTGGGAGGTTTTTAGGCATTATTTGTTCAGATAATCTGTTTGACCCTTTTCCTGTTTCTCTTCTGGGGCTCCCATAATGCATATGTTGGTTCACTTGTTAGTATCGCACAGGTTCCTTGGGTTCTGTTCTCTTTTCTTCCGTATTTGCCTCTGTCTTTCTCAGACTTGATCATTTTCATTGCCCTATCTTCAGGTTCACTAATTATTTCATCTGCCCGCTCAATTTCATCACTGAATTCCTCTAGTGAAATTTTTATTTCAGCTGTTTCACTTTTCAGCGTCAGAATTTTTGTGTTTCTTTTTAGATTTTCTATCTCATTATTGATATTTTCATTTTTGTCCACACGTTGTTTTCTTCACTTTCTTTAGGAATCTGTAAGACAGTTTGTTTTATATAGGGACTTTTTAAGGGACCGTTTTTGTTTATTTATTTTTTTCCTTTGAATGAGCCACACATTTCAGTTTCTTTGTGTGCCCTGTTTTTTGTTGAACACCAGACATTTGAATAGAATAATGTGGTAATTCTGGAAATCGGATTTCCCTCCATCCCCAGGGTTTGCTGGGGTTTTTGGGGTATTGTTTTTGTTTCATTTCATATTTTTGTACGCTCTTGCTATGCTGAGAGTCAACCTGAAGTGTAAAGGTCTTCTCAGGTTTTTTCTCAGTCTCACCCTGTGTGTGCATGGCCACTTCCTAATTTTCCCTGTGTATACGGTTGTTTTTAAAACGTTCTAGGCTTTACTGGCTGGTTTCTGAGAGAAAAAAAAAAGCAAAAAATGAAAGGGAGGAAAAATCCTTTAAATTCCTTGGAAATCACTTCAGTTGGATGCGGAGGGGCAGCAACAATGGCTGCCTGCCTCTTTGTTTGCACCTCTGTGATCAGACGCAGCAACCAGGACAGCGGTCCCTGGTATTTGGAGGACGGGGCGTTTTTGCCCAGCTTGGTTCCCACAGACCGTGTGAAAGCTGCCCCAGGAACATGCAGGCAGCTACCTGCAAGGGGCTGGGAGTGGAGGCTGGGTAGCTGCTACTGTGCTAAGAGCTGAAATGGACTGAAATTACCTGCAATGCACCCATCTGAGTTTCCCTCTGGAAATCACACACCTTCACCAGTCTCCACAGTTCCAAAGTAGGAGCAGCACCTGACTCTGCCAGAGTGGTTACTGTCTGGGTTGGGAGAGAGATTTCCTGGTGCTTCCCATTTCACAGCGTTAGCAGAAGCCTATTCCCATTGCTTTCTTTTCACTGTGTAGTCGGGTGCAATGCTTTTCGACTGGTGTGCCACGGCACACTGGTGTGCGGCTGCAAGATGCGCACTAGTGTGCTGCAAGAATTTTTAAAACATACAGTACCTGACTGTTTAGTCAGGGGCATGGACTTCTTTTTGCTCAGATTGTCAAATAAAAAAATGACAACAAACAATGTAACTAACAGCTATCCGGTGTGAATGAAGCGAAGTTAACACCTATTTTTTTTTTTTAGTCAGATTGGCAAAAATTAAGTTTTTTGGTGTGCCGTAGAATTTTAGTAATCAGAGTGTGTGCACCACGAGGTGAAAAGGGTTGGAATTGGCTGATTCGCGTGTTTCTGACCTCAGCCCTGGTCACGGCTCTACTTTTCTGGGCAGGAAGACAGTTGGCTTGTTTTGATGCCCATCTTTGTCTTACTGGGTTTCTCTTTTAATTTATCTCTCATTCATAAATGTTTTGAGTAGGGCGGGTGGACAGTGTTTCAAAACAGAAATTTACTGTTTGATATTTTCACTCGGAGTCTTTCTTAGAGAGTCTCTGTGGCTGCCTTCAGCTCTGGCATTTATGCTGTATTGTTGATCATTTGTCCTGGAAAGTGCCGATTGAATCGCGCTCCTTCATTGCCTTTGAGCAGGAGCACAGTGAAAACAAGACTTTCCTGTCCTGGGTGTTGTTCCGCACTCCTGGTATTAGGGGGATTAAAATGAAATGATACAGGATATCTGAACATAAATCACGAGTTCTTAGGATATTACATTTGAATTTGCTCATAACATATAATAGTAAAAGATGTGCAGATATGCAGCCATGAATAAATGTCTCCATTTCTGAATGACTAAATCTGGTACAATTAGATATTTGTTTAAAATTCTTCCTTGAGCTGGTGTTATTTTCCTTGAGGTTTAACTTTAAACTAGTGGTTACATTTGCGTTCATTTAATGAATTTATCACAAAAAAATTAACTCCTTTTTCAGTAACACAGGCAGAAGTTAAGGCTGGTAGTGTTAGATCTTCTTTGGGTATATTCCACATAGTTTTTAAGGGGAAAGGTCATCAGGGAACGTGTATAAAGGACCCATGGACAAAGACAATTGGCGGGGTGAGGATAGAATGTGGGAGGTAGGGGTGGGTAGTAGGGTCGGGGAGAGTAATGGGGGAAAAATGGGGACAACTCTAATTGAACAACAATTAAATAAAAAGTTAAAAGGAACCTTTTAGTAAAGATAGTAGGAGGGTTGAGTATTATTTGCTTGTTAAAATAGGGATACCTGAGAATGTATTGATGGCTATGTACATAAGGTACTGATAGCCTACTTTAGGGTAGGCTATCTGTGGATATAAACAAAGTTTTGATACAAGTGGCTAACAGTTTATTAAGGTTTCTCATGTGAGTTGAAGATTCTTTGAGAGTGTGGTAAACCTGTCATTTGTTCTGTAACTGTGGGTTTTTATTGTCTTGGAAAAAGAATCAGTGCTATTTGGTGTTCAGAATTTTGAAAGTGCTGACAGTAAAAAATGGAGAAACTTTAATAAAACTCATCATTAATTAGTTACTTGGGACTTCATTTTATACTAGGTACATAAAACTTGAATTTTCATAAACTAAAAGCTAGTTTTGCTTCCCCTCTTACCATGGAAATGGAAGCAGAAGTACTGGTTGATCTTGAGCAAAATAAGCCTAGTAGAAGGCAAAACTGGAATGGGGAGTGGGGAGCATGCCTCGTTTTTAGGGGTGGCCATATCTGGCATTTGTGAGTCTACTTTATGAAGCCATTGAAGTATGGTATGGATGGCTAGCTGTTACCAGACAATGTTTTCTGTAACCTTCCCTGCCACATTTTAATCTTATAAGATCCTGGAAATTAATTTTAAAAAAGAAGAAAATAACTTTATAATATAGAATATCCTTTTCTATTAGTGGGTTTACATATTTTTTTACAATAAGATTATATATATTGAAGGTATACAACGTGATGTTTTGATACACTTAGTGAAATGATTACTACAGTCAAGCTACTTATCATATCCATTCCCTCAAATAATTACTTTTATTTGGTGTGCTAAGAGCACCTAAAATCTACCCTCTTAGCAACCTTCCAACATACAACATGATGTTATTAACCAGAGTTGTTATGGTGCACATTTTAGGTCTTTTAAACTGTACCCTTTGCCGACATCTGTCCATTTCCCCTACCCCTTACCTCTGGTGACTAAGGTTTTGTTCTCTGCTTCTGTGGTTCCACTGTATGAGACTCCACGTGTGAGATTATACAGTGGTTTTCCTTCTGTGTCTGGCTTGTTTTATTCATATGCACCTACCCACCAGTTTCTTCACTCGTTCATCCACCAGTGGACCCTTATGCTGTGCCATATCCTGACTCTTGTCGGTAATGCCACGGGGAACGTAGGTCTGCAGATGTCTCTCAGGGTGCTGATGTCATTTCCTTTGGGTTACACAGAAAAGGGATTGCTGGGTCACATGGCAGTTTAGTTTTAAGTTTTTGAGGAACCCACGTACTGTTTTCCATAATGACTGTGCCGGTTTACACTGCCACCAGGAGTTTAGAAGTGTTGCCTTTTCTGCACATCCTTGTCAACACTTGTTTTATCTTTTTGATAATAGCTGTCCTAAGAGACGTGAGGTGATATTTCATTGTGGTTTGATTTGCATTTCCCTGATAATTAGTAAAGTTGAGCACCTTTTGATAGTATGTGTTGGTCATTTGTATGGAGAAGTGTCTATTCAGGTTCTTTGCCCATTAATCAGGTTTTGTGTTTTTTTACTGAGTTGTATGAGTTCCTTATATATTTTGGATATTAACCCCTTATCAAATATGTCATTTGCAGATATTTTCTGCCAGTTTGTAAGTTGCCTTTTGACTTGTTAACCATTTCCTTTACGGTGCAGAAGCTTTTTAGTTTGATGTGGTCCTACTAGTTTATTTTTGCTTTTGTTGCCTGACCTTTTGATGTCATATGAGAAAAATCACTGTCAAGGCCAATGTTAAAGACTTTTTCCTGTGTGTTTTCTTTTAGGAGTTTTACAGTTTCAGATCATCCACTTAAATATTTAATCCTTTGAGTTGATTTTTGTGTACGGTGCAAGATAAGAGTCTAATTTCACCCTGCATGTGGATATCCAGTTTCTCTAGCATCATTAATTGAAGACTGTCCTTTCCCCATTGTGTGTTTTTGGCACTTTTGTCAAAAATTACTTGACTATATATATAGGTTTATTTCTGAGCTCTCTATTCTGTTCCATTGTTCTGTGTCTCTTTTTTAGGCCAGTGCCATACTGTTTTGATTCCTGCAGCTTTGTAATGTATATTGAAATCAGGAAGTGTGATGCCTCCCCCTTTGTTCTTGTTTCTCAAGATTGCTTTGGCTATTTGGGATCTTTCATGGTTCCACGTGAATTTTAGAATATTTTTTTTCTTTGAAAATGCCATTAAAATTTCGATAGGGATTTCATTTAATCTGTAGATTACTTTGGGTAGTATGGACATTTTAATAATTTTTTTTTCAATCCATGAAAGTAGGCTATCTTTCTATGAATTTATATCTTCAGTTGCTTTCATCAGTGTTTTATAGCCTATAATTTCTTTCTGTTATCGCTGTCTCTCTGTGCACTCACAGAGGTTAGTTTCTGTTATTGATACATTTCTTCTTTAACTCACAATTTACTTTTGTATAATCTTGGCAAATAAAAAATGATGTCCCCTTAAATGTACCAATCTTTTTCAAAAGCTGTGTTTTATATAATTTTAGTATTGGCTTGCATTTCTTATTTTCAACCAGAGGCAAGAATCTAGAACCAGCCTGTGTCATTCTCTTTTCTCTGGGATCGTTGAATAGCTGAAACCAGTGAGTACACATTTCTCATGGAAGTCTCAGGAACTTTAGAATTGTGTCTGGAGAATCAAAGTGATTACAAAATGCATTCTTGGTTAATACCTTTAAGTAGACCATTCACAAATGGTCAGTGGATACACTTTATTTGAGAGCCCAGAAAATGGAGTGACTGCCAATAAAGACTATTGGGATTGATGGGGCATCATCTGTCCCATTTATGAAAGCTGGTCATAGATAAAATCAAACCTCTTAGACATCTTTATGGAAAGAGATGACATAGTCCTGAGCATGAAGGTTTTGTGCATCTGTTTGATTATATAGTTTGGGGAATTTACTACACTTCAGAATAAATATTGAAACACTGCATGGATCAAAACCATAAATGTGCAGCTTCTCCATCCAACCCCCTATCTACTGAATGTTTATTAATAATGTAGTTCAGATAACACTGTTGACCTCAAATATGGCAGGTACTACTAGGTGATAAGGTTATTATTAATAAAAATTAGATTTCCTTTTCAGGTATAAATATTTTTATATTCATAATAAAAAGTAACACTTTAATTGTGTTGGAAAAAGATAAAGTTATAAATATAAAAGTTTTTTTAAAATGTAGATAAAATTATATATATGGGTAGATAATTTATTGGATAATATGCATAGTTGAAGCTTTAGAACGGTAAAGGAGGACATCTATTCCAGGATATTATATAATCTGAAAGAAAAGAGCTGTCTCTGCAAAAGGAAGTCTTTTTATGCATTTGTATTTATTAAAAGGAAAAGTATAGCATTGGATACTTTGTCATAGAATGTAATTGCTATATTAAATTATATTCTTAAAACTAAAAAGGACAGTACACTGTGATCAAGTGGGATTTATTCCAGGGATGCAAGGTTAGTGCAATATCTGCAAATCAGTAAACCTGAGACACCACATAAACAAGATGAAGAAAAAAATCCCACATGATCATATCAATAGATGCAGGAAAACATTTGATAAAATCCAGTACCCATTCATGATAAAGACTCTAAAAAAAGTGGTAATAGAGGGAACATATGTCAACATATAAAAAGGCATATATGACAAACCCACAGCCAACATCATACTCGATGGGCAAAAACTAAAAATGTTTTCTTTAAGATCGGGAACAAGACAGGGACATCTCTTATTCAACATAGTACTGGAAGTACTAGCCACAGCAATCAGA